>BRDA01047118.1:0-17705 GCA_036984385.1 Crenuchus spilurus
CATTGCATTCAGTTTTTATTCACAATTTGTTTAGTGTCCCAACTTTTTTGGAATCCGGTTTGTATTAACATCACCTCCTTGTTTCTACACTCATTGTCCATTTTAGCTCCACTGACCATAGAGGTGCACTGTGTACTTGTATAATCACAGACAGCAGCTCATCTGTTGCTGCACAGTTTGTGTTGGTCCTCTAGTCCTTCATTGGTGACACTGTTGGCTTATTGTTGCACTATTTTCACTCCAGTAGTGACACTGAGGTGTTTAAAAACATCAGCAGCTCTGCTGTATCGAATCCACTTTAACACACCACATCACCACATCAGTGTCACTGAGAATGATCCACATGCTCTGTAGGGGTCCTGGCCATTGAAGAACAGAGTGAATGAAGTATACAGAGAAACAGATGGACTACAGTCTTTGTAGAATTACAAAGTGCATCTATATGGTCAGTGGAGCTAAAATGGACAAAGAATGCAGATAGAAGGCATGTGGTGTTAATCTTATGGCTGAATTGCATATATTCACACTTATAGAATGAATAGAATTGAATATACTCTAAACTGTGCTGTTTTCCCTCAGAGACTCAACAGCTTTCTTCTAGTGTTCTTGCACACAATCCTCTCTTGCATCTTCCACTTTTATATGCTTGTGTCTTGGGAAAACACGAATGAATTGGATGCTGGAAGAGGAGGGACTCAAGAAAAACACAACCATCATATATGCATAGAACAGCACAATTCATCCCTGCAGACACTGAGCTGGGATTAGTATGTGGAACTAAGGGTCATGTTTCTGTATTATTTTAGCTTGTACAGTTTATGCTTTTATCCAGTTTAATACCATATTCGATAAAACTGCTATTTGTGTGTGTCTGTGTCTCTCTCTGTGTGTGTGTATATAATATGTCTGAGCTTCTGCATGATCCATTAATCAAAGAGGTTGAAAATAAATGTGCATAATTATCCTTCCTCTCACTTACTGTGGAGTATAAATACAGTTCAAATGCAGAAAACTGCAAAGCTAACAGAAAAGCCATAATTAAACCCTGAGAGATTGAATATAGATTCATATGATATGCACAGAAGAGCTCATATTCATTGTTTTGAATGTGCATTGATGTTATAATTACACTGGAGGACCAGTGCCTGAGAAATAATTATTATTATTATGAATGTGAAATGCTGAGCGCTAATGGACTGAGAATATTGATGAAGCCATTGATCCAGTTAAAGTAGTTGAAAACTTTAACGACCGTCATTGGAGCAGAATAAACTTTATATTTAGTTCTTCTTTGTCTTTTTTTTACTCATTTAATAAATTGTGTTTTCAAATCATGTAAACACAAACACTGTCATGTAAGTGAAGATGAATATCAAACTGAACTCTGAGAACTGACACTCATCTGAAAGGGATCGATGTATCATTCTGAATGAAGGAATTTACAAAAAGGCACTAGAACAGACTAGACTAGAGTCTCCCAGAACATTAATACTGATAAGTACTTTGTAATCTTGTACTTAAGATCATGGTTAAAAAGACAAACTTTTCCAGAAACCCTTCATAACTAATGGAGTACTTAAACTTGTTCATAAGATTTGTAAACATGTTCTTACGTCATTTTGTACTTCTCAAACTTAAGTTTGTTTGCAGTTCTACCTTAAAAATTATACAGGTCACTCATTTTATATAATAAAAACTCACTAATGGGCTGATGTGCCGGTTCTGTGCATTGTACTGGGTGTGTCAAAGGTCAGAGTGTGAAGGAAGTAGCTGAATTTGCAGGTGTATGGAAGTGTATGTTCATACCAGCGGTGTATCTCAGTCTACAGGAAATGTTCCTTAGAATTTTGGATGAAATACTAAACCGATGGACAGGACCACTGGTGGATTTCAAAGCTTGTAATTGAAAATCTCTTCACTTCCAGACAAAAATTATTTCTAGACGTCAACGCAAGTCCTTCACAACCAATTTCTGACAGAACACAACACGAAGAACTGCAGACCATCAACATATGGAGCAGAGTAGAGCAAGAGACCTTCAGCCTTGTGTGCTGTCAAGACACAATTCTGAGAATTTCCTGTAGACTGAGATTGTTAACACTGCTGGTAGACCCATATAACTGTACACTTCCATACACCTGCAAATTCAGCTACTTCCTTCACACTCTGACCATTTGGTGTTCAAAAGACACCACTCCTTTTAATCAGTCATTAACATCTGCTTTGTGACACAAACATCTGCTTTCAACACATTGAATGAGACATTCACTGCACTGTACCACCTCTTCTTAGTCCCATCACACTAACCACAGTTATTTATAGCCTGATCATCCTCATGCAGTACCATCTACTGCAACCTGAAATTACTACCACTTTAAACATGCAAGTTTTTTGTCCAATCTGTCCAAGGTAGTAGGTAGTGTTACAGACTCCTATTATAAAGATCCTTAGTTCAATTCCGCATGTGTATATACAGTATAAAGTGTTTTTTCCAGGGTTTAAATTCTTGAATTCATGTTAAATTATGTACTGTAACTTGCTGAAGTGCAGGATGTTACTTGTTTCATGTAAACACTTACATGAAAATTTTCAGTTAAATGATGTTAAGCAGTAAATTAATAAAATGTGTTCTTTGCTAAGAAATCACAATAAATTGATCTACTAAAAACTAAGACATTTGAGTTTGGGTTTAAGTAGCACAGTAATTTTCTTGGCAGAATATCAAAGTGAAATATGTTGACCTGACATGCTTTTACTTGCTCATGCAAAGTAATTCTGATTTCTTTATCTCAGCGACTCAAAACCCCAAACGAGGTGAATGAAATGTAGTTGCCATTTTTTCAATAATCAATGACACAAACATAAATAGCATAAATAATACAGTTAATTAAATGGTATGAGGAGTGAAATATTAACAGGAAATTAATGTAAATTAACCTTGAGGAAAAAAGCTTGAGAAAATAGATTTTAAGACAGTCCATCATCCAACAAGACCTTTTCAGAGCTTTGGTCCAGCATCACTAAATACCTGATTACCTGCAGTATGATGTAGTGTAATTGTGATGTAAAGTGTAGTCAGTGGGGGAGTTTGAATGTTTGCATATGAATGAAATATTGAATGTAAACAAAAATGCTCCTCTCAGATGTCTCACTAAAGAGTCTTACAGAATGTCATCATTAGTCTGACTTTATAAGGTGCAACTTTTAATTAATTTTGGATGCTGGAAATCTGAACATTGCACTTGAATTGCATAATCTAAAGCTCTGAAATGTATGTGCACTGTTCCCCATGGTTTATAGAGTATTTATTTACTGCAACTCAGAGTCAGTTAGGCAATGACCTGTACCACCATAAGAGATGAAAGTAAATAAAGAAATAAAATAAGACAATCATCTGAATGTTCCATTAATTACTTTGTAAATGTTTCCACAGATTAGCCCTTTTAACATCCTCACAAAGAAAGAATAATTTTTTTTTGGGGGGTGGGGGGTTAGCATTTGACCCAGTTTATTCCTTGCGGTTTGGCTATGAAGCATATGAAGTTCAACACCTTCAATAAGATATACTGTCTCAAATGTGCTCTACCAAATGGTTTGGTAGTAACTGCTAGTATGCTAGCATAGTGAACGTTTGTATGACAAAAAAATATGTTCTGCTGTATTCTGGGGTCCATTTTTCTTCAGTTAACATTGAATTGAATATTGTGTTTAATATGAAAAATTAGACTATCCTTAGAAATAATGGTCATGGATCGGTATCTTTCTAATGACTTGGTTAGAGCAGTGAGGTAGTTGTTATCTTCACTATATCTATGTCTTTGACGCAGAAGCTTGCAAGCTGTACCTGGTCCACTGCAGTTCTGCTGCATGCTGGGACGCAGTGTTTCTCAGTACACACTGTGGTCGACTGGGGTCTATATAGAGGCCCATTGCAGTTCTGCTGCACACTGAGGTCCTCTGCAATTCAACTGCACGCTGAGACCCACTGCGGTTCAGCTCCTTGCTGACACCCACTGCGGTTAAGCTGCACGTTGAGACCCACTGCAGTTCGGCTGCACGCTGAGACCCACTGCGGTTCGGCTGCACGCTGAGACCCACTGCGGTTCGGCTGCACGCTGAGACCCACTGCGGTTCGGCTGCACGCTGAGACCCACTGCGGTTCGGCTGCACGCTGAGACCCACTGCAGTTCAGCTGCATGCTGAGAACCGCTGTGGTTCTGTTGCATGCTAAGGCCCACTGCAGTCCAGCTGTATACTGAGGCCTTTTGCGGTTCTGCTGTATGCTGAGGCAGACTAAAGTTATGCTGCATGCTGAGGCCCACTGCAGTTCTGCTTATACACGATGCTGAAAAATTAGTTTATGTTTGTTAACCAGATGTTCAAGAAAGAGTCTAAATCAGCATCAGTTTGTCAGAGTCAGATTCATAGAACTAGAATGTTTGACCATCTTAGTCCAGTACTATCATCACTACACTGGCTGCCTGGTAATTGTTTAATACCTAAAACTACTATTCTTACTACAGAGATGTCTTTGGGACAGATCTTCCCATCTGGCTGCTCCAACATGTCACAAGAGCTTCCAGAAATGATGTTCTACCACTGAGGTGCACAGACAGCCTGTGTTACCAGTGTGCCCTGCATACGCCCAACAGAATAAAATTCACAGAATAAAATTAATCCAGCAAACCAAAACTTCATAATGTAATCAAGAGTAACCACTTTACTTAACAAAATATACAGTATTGTAACCCAGACATATAGAATGACAAGACTAGCCAAATATATACAGTCATATCAGAACCTTATTACCACCACTGGTTTGGCCAGTGATATCACAGATGCCACATGACAGAGTTTGCTGCATGTGTAAATACGTGAGTACATAAGTCACTTGTAGTAGAGTGTCAAACCATCATAATGTCCAACAGGTCATGATAATAGGTACTATGTGAAGCATGGTGGTGGCAGCATCTCAGATACCACTAACTTTGCAGGATGTTCTAGAGCCACTGTAGTGAAGATGTACTGAGAATCCTGAAACCTGGCAGTGATGAACACACATTTTAATTAATTTGAATATGTTCTAGTATTTGTTGTGTTTACAGTGTGAAAACGTGTTTTGTGCAGCGAATGCCTTGTGGATTTGGCTCTAGTTTAAAAGCAACACCTTCTGGAAGCAATCAGATGAACTGAGTAATGAAATGAATGATTAAGGTGACATTGAGATAAATCACATTAAGAACCTGTGAACAGTCCTGAATATTCAGCATATGTCTGTATAAATCCATATTTCTCAAAACATCAAAATTCTATCAAAATGTGCCAATGTAATTAATCTTTTTTCAATCAAAGTCTATTTATTGCACATTTAAGAAAAAGGAGGTAAAGCTTTCTTTTTCTTACACTGTAAAATACAAACATACAAAAATGACTAACAAACTAATGTTAAATTAAACCCTCAATTTTCATTTCAACTATTCATTTTAAAGTGAAATAGTGCATGAACTGTACATGAAAATTAACATTTGTTTTTCTTCTGAAAATATCAGCACACTTCAGTGTTTCTAATAAATAATACTAATAAATCATAAATAATACATTTATAATATTCTTATCATCCATAAAATGCAATTAAGTCTGTGCTTAATGGACAAATATAAATATTGACCAAAAATCTGCCATAATTCTGACACCTGCGATGTAAAAAAACAGAATTAATGGCCAAACATTGCCCTCTAGTGGTAAACACACAGACAATATGAATGAATATTGAGTAGCCCAGGCATCGGAAGCCTATTGAGACAAACCCAGTTGCAGGCCTTACTGCTGCACACGGCATCTCAACACTAACCTATCAGTGTTATGTGCTTAAAATAGCATAAAATACACAAAAAACACTTCATCAGTTTGAATGCAGTTACAGTATGTTGTGTCTGAATTGTGGAGACTAATGCTCTGTGAAAGCAAACCTGAACATTGTCAGATTAAGTGAGGTTAATTCAGTTCTGCTGTTAATACACACTGGAGCCTAGAGAAACACAATTTTGTTCAGCTGTACACTAATTGTTGTATAGTCTGAATGACAATAAAGTTTACTTTGACTTTAGTTCTAAATTCAGACAGTTTGTGGGTCCAGTCGCAACTATTACAATAGTACATTTTTAACAAGCATCATCACTACTGGACATATGCCATTTTGATGTTAGTGAATATTTAATTCATTTTTATGAATTAACGCAATAAATACAATGTATTATTGGCTGGTATGATATGGTCACCATTTATTATTATTATTATTATTATTATTATTATTATTATTATTATTATTGTTGTTGTTGTTGTTGTTATTGTTAATTTTAATATTAATGTTAGTAATACAAGACACCTAAGCCTCAACTGCCCCGAAGCAATGTCAATAAGTGTTGCCCACTCAGGGTGAATGTTTACTGCCCCCTAGTGTGTGTGTGTGTGTGTGTGTGTGTGTGTGTGTGTGTTTAACTGCATGGATGGGTTAAATGAAGAGGTCAAATTCCTCTGTGTGCAAGCACATTGGTCAGTGCGTCACTATCACTTTCAAAAAGCAATCACATTCCTCACATAAAATATTTTCACACACAGATAACCAGCGCTGCTCTCTAATCGAGAGCTTTCTCACATTAAGGCTCGGCCTCCTCTGTTTTCTTAACCAAAGAGCGTATTCCCCACACCGCCTTCATCTTTCTGCTGTCAGACAGTTCGCAACTCTCAGCTCTGATGTATATTTAAGTTGCTCCCTCTGGCACCTTCACGTTAAAGAGCTCTCTCCGGCCCACTCAGCTGCAGTGCAGGGATGACATTGACCATGAAGAGGCCTCAGTGATGCAGTTCAGGTCTCTGAAAAGCTCACTTTCATCTGTAATAACTATCATGCGCCAGATGAAAATGCTCAGCTCCTGTACATCTACTGATCCACGCAAGGAGACCTTCTGGGTCCTGTCATCACATAGATATTTGTCTATGATGTATCGTTTCACACTCAAACACTCTGACTGACTGTGCTGTCAATACATTCTGAAGAATTGATATAAAAAATGTGGAATTTCAAATTGAAATTTGTTTATTATAATATGATTACCCTATTTCTGAGGATTCTTTGGACTCCAACTTCTAGGGTCTGTTGAAATTCTGTGAACTGTGTGACTTCCTTTGAATGCTATCTGTAAACCCTCTGTCCCTCTGGGAGTCTCTTGCATCATGTGACTCTTTGGCTTTCTGTCGTGTGATCTCTAGCGCAGGTGAATCTGGTTTTAGCAAAATAGTCTGAGCTAAATCTAGTCTAGTCTGGGCTAGTCTAATGTGTGCATGCGTGCAGATTGCTTGATATTACACATACAGGTCACTTACATTTATGAATGTGAACCATCAAGATAGTCAAATCCAATCTAAGCAACAAATCAGAGTTGAGTAATAAGGCATGTAATATGAACATAGCAATAATTCTAGTTCTCACATTTTCTTCCTAGTGATTCCTGGTTCCTGTTTCATTGTTATTTGTTGTAGCCTGGATTCCTTGTTGCCTGGTTCTGTATTATGACCTTGGACTGTATTCTGACACCTCTGTGCCTGTTGGTGATTCTGACTCTGACCCTGGGATTATGCTTTTGGTTTGCCCTGATTAATAAAACTCCTTGTGATTACAATCTGTACTCATCTTTGGGGTCCTCTGGCTTTGTGACATATTTATACACTGCCTGGCTAAAAAAAGAGGTCAACACCTTGATTTAAATAAGCAAATAGGTAAAAGCCTCCATTGGATAATTACTGCATGGGTGATTATGTTTCAGCTGGCAACAAGTTATTTAACCCTATCTAACTAATGCAGTGAGTAGTTTCTCTTTTGTTAAACTACCATGTCAAAAGACATCCTATGGTTGTATAAAAAAAAAGATGTTAATCTGTTTCACAAGGGTCGAATTATTGGATGCATCAAGAAGAGAAAACATCTAAGGAGATACTGAAACTACTAAAATTGGGTTATGAACTGTAAAAGTGGAAGGACAGTGACAGAAACATTATTTTCGAAGAAAGAATGTGGTCCAAAAAATATCTTGAATGATTGTGATCGGCTTAAACGTTTGGTGAAATCAAATCATAGAAAAATAACAGTACAACTTATGGATGTGTTTAATAGTGAAAGTAAGCATTTCCACAAACAACATGAAGGGAACTCAAGGGATTTATACTAAACAGCTGTGCAGCCTTAAGAAAACCACTTACCAGTGAGGCTAACCTGCAAAAACGGCTTCAATTTGCTAGAGAGCATAAAGATTGGACTCTGGAGCAATGAAAGAAAGTCATGTGATCTGATATGTCCAGATTTACCCTGTTCCAGAGTGATGGGCGTGTCAGGGTAAGAAGAGGGGTGGCTGAAGTGATGAACCCATCATATGTAGTGCCTACTCTACAAGCCTGTGGGGACAGTGCTATGATCTGGGGTTGCTGCAGTAGGTCAGGTTTAGGTTCAGCAACATTATGTGCCCAAATAATGAGGTCAGCTGACTACCTGAATATACTGAAAGACCAGGTTATATTATCAATTGTTTTTTTTTTTCCCTGATGGCATAGGCATATTCCAACATGACAATGCCCATTTTCAATGGCCTCAAAATGTGAAAGACTGGTTCAGTGATCATAAAACATAATTTTCACACATGGATTGGGCACCACAAAATCCAGTTTGGGATGTGCTGGAGAAGACTTTGGGCAGTGGTCCAAATCTCCCATCATCAATACAAGGTCTTGGGGAAAAATTAATACAATTCTGAATAGAAATAGATGTGACATTATGCCAAAACAAATGTGTGCCATAATCAAAGGTAAAGGTGTTCACCAAAATATTAGGGTATGTGACCTTTTTTTTTTTTTGCCAAGCAGTGTATGATATACATAGGATTTATCTCAGAAATCTTTGTCAACACAAAACTCTGTATCAGGGTAGCTTTAATGTGGAAGCAAGAATTGTAGAATTATTGTCTACAGCATCAGATTAACATAAAGATAAGGTTCTGTGTAATCTTAATAGGATCTGCTTAATCACACAGACTGCAAAAAACTGACATTTCAATGTCATCTCTAGGCAGAACCCAAGTTATATTTAATGAATATTTGATACGACTTTTTCTGTCATTTAACAAGCGTAAGATAATACACATCATGGCTCCTTTAAACATGTAAATCTAAGACAAAAAGGCATTAAATGTTACAACAGCATTCTAGTTATAGTTTTTGAATAGTCAGGACTCCTACAGGACCATCATAAAGCAGGTAGTATTTATAGACCTTTTTCAGTGACAATGATGTGGTGGTGTGTTAGTGTTTGTTGAATGGAGATGATAAACACTGTGTCCATTCACTGTTCACTCTATTACACACACCTACATGTTGATCCACCTTCTAGACGTAAAGTCAGAAACAGCAGCTCATCTGTTGCTGCACAGTTTGTGTTGGTCCTCTAGTCCTTCACTGGTGACACTGTTTAAAAACATCAGCAGCTCTGCTGTGTCTGATCCACTCAAAACACACTAACACATCACCACCACATCAGCGTCGCTGCAGTGCTAAGAATGATTCTCGATGGGGGTCCTAACTATTGATGAATCAGGTGAAAAGAGGGTAACAAAGTATACATAGAAAAGTCACCCATCCACCCAACAAGGGTAGCATCCCACTTCTGATGCCAATTGTAATGAGCAGAGGCAAACAAGGAGACTGGCATCTTTCACAAAAACTTTATTAAAACAAACAGAACACATAAAAAAAGCAGAAGCAACTAGGGCTGTGAATCTTTGGGAATCGAACAAATCGATCCAGAATTGATTCTTGGGGTCACAAATCGATTTTTTCCGATTCTTTCAAATCTCTGCAAATCGCATGAGTCACGTCAAGCCCTTTCTTACCCAGGCCAGGTTGACGGTAAAATCCAAAGTGTTTCCAAATGGTTGCTTTCAAAGACCGCGGCTTGGCTTGTGCATGCCTGTACGTAGCCCACGCTGCTTCCTTGTTTTGCCTAGCACTACGGTGGCTGAAAAGGCACATCCGCACCCGCAAAAAAAAAACGTTTTTTTGAAAACAAGAATCGATTCTGAATCGTTCAATGTGAGAAATGCGATTCGAGCTCGAAGCAATTTTTTCCTGCACCCCTAGAAGCAACTACCGTGGCCTCTCCCTATCCACTACCAGCCAGACCAAATTGAAAATGACCAGTTCCTGGAGATGGCAAGTGGGGCCTTCATTCTGCCACTCCCAAACAGGCCCAATTTCTTTTTAATAACAGTTCTCAGACCAACAGTAGGCACATCACAGAACTAACTGTGCTTGCCACATAAAATGTTAGCTTTGGAAATACCTGAGCTGCTTTCAATAATGCATTTTGGGTGATTGTGCTAGGCTATTCACTGGGGAGACAAACACAGGAGTGGCCAAATAGCTCCTCAAACAGACGATTCTCTAAGGACTAGACTGCTATCACAGTGGGAGAATCTCATCTCATCTTGTGCATCTCTTCTGCTGCGGAATTATGTTAAAATTTCTCCTGATGCTGACTTTAACCTGAAGTATATTTGGTAGAATAAGAACACAGAGTTAAGTATAGGTTTTGCCTTTTACATAGCACAGAATATGGATACATGGTCTGATTTAGACCTCCTCTTAGATAAAATTTCCTCTTTTCAAAAATTAACATGTATTTGCTCATGTACTTCTTTTTGATGGCTCAGGAAACTGGAATTCCTCATAAAATCATGTGGGAGAAATTGCATGAGAAAACATAAGATACTTCAGATAAAATTAAAAAGTTATTCCCAACATAAAAACTGTGAAGATTCTTAGTCTTAAATCAGAAATAATTTAATTTTTACTTAAATTGTATGTCTACAACAAACAGGAGTGTTATTATCAGTGTGAGACATTGCTCTCAAGTTTTAATACGGATCTCAGTAGACACATGAACTGACTGAGGTCTTTGTTCTCAGGAGAAATACGGTATTTAATATTTAAGCTCAAGTCTCATTTGTGTTTCCATGCAATCTCACCGTTATCTACAATACATTTCTAAGATGTTAAAGAAATATTAAAATGCAATAGCAAACAAACAATGACCTGGTTGTGGCCAACAACTTCATTGGGCCATATACTGCTATGAAATTACGGTGATGACTTCATCTGAATTTTGGTGCACAGCCACAGTTTAGCCTGAATTAAACCACAATTCAGGAACGACAAACAAAGCTGGTTAGAGGTTGAGCAGTTTTAGCCTAAAATAGAAAAGGAGTTCAAACATTTCACATAGTGGGTTGTATTTCAGCCACATGTTGCCCAGAGTTCAAATGCCATGACAAACCTAAAATATGACTTCTGAGTCTGGCCAGTTTGGGTCAAAAAATACATCCATCATTGCCATAACAGGCACAGCCAGTTGGATCATATTTGGTTCAGAATTGTCTGCTATCTGGGATATGGGCCTTAAACTCATATTGACATATGACATTAAGCCAAAAATTGTCAATAAGAATCAAAGAACAACTGGACCCTTATGGACTTAAACGAGAACATATTTACTGCATATTCACAGCTTTCATTTTTAACCATTTCAATTTAATCAAGTTTATTTCAGCAGGTCATTATGTGAGCTGAAGACTGAAATATTGAGAAAGAAAAGTTTGGGGAGAAATGCTTTAGATTTACAGCCAAACTTTGACAATGTGGGATATATAATGAGCTATCAGGACCATAAAGCACTCCTATCTACTCAACATTCTTTTGTATTTTCCCAACCATAACAACCATCTTTCCAAATGTAATATGTAACATTTTGTCTACTTCATGGACAAAATACATACTAATTGGAAAGGTCAGCATGTTGGCAAGCAATACCTCTTTGTACTCCTTACCCTGATGAATCCTAAACTCAAATGAATGCCGTTGCCATTTGAGAACAGTGTCTACACTATTGCAGCTTAGATTAGCCTTGTGAATAAAGGACTTAAAAGATTGTTTTCATTACAGCGTGTTTCACATCTTTGATCCTCGTGGCGTATGTTAATGTTTAATTTCTTTTGAAATCTCAGTGTGAGCAGCCCTTGAATTGGGTCACAGTCTCCCTTTTTCTTGCATTTGCAGAATGGCATGACAGGCATCCGATATCTTCATCTGACATCTATGATCTTGTTATGACATCTGTATAAATGTAAGTACCAAAAATCAGTCTTCATTCATTTTTTTCATTATTTATTTTCAACCTGTTTATCTCACGCTGTTGATCATAGTGTGACTTTAAGACTTGCTGATATACAGTCATATCAGAACATTATAACCACCCCTGGTTTGAACCCACTAATGTTCTCAGAGGGTTTGTCGCAATGGTTAATAACTGAGCACACCAGTCAATTCTAGCAGAGTGCAAAACCATCATCATGTACAAAGGATGTTATGTGACTGATGCCCAAAAGAACATGATAATAGGGTTGCATCTCAGAAACCACTAACTTTGCAGGATGTTACAACGTTGTGTACACAGAATGGACTTCAGATACATTGATTGTCTCCTAACAGCATAACAGTGATGCTCCACAGGCTATTGATGATAGAGAGGAACAACAACTCCAGTAAGTGGTACAGAGCAATCGACACACCGCAGTGGACCAGTTAACCTCCATAATGAACAGGACATTGTCAGAGATAACCACTGAGTGAACACTCTGAGCCAAGGGTGGTTATTCCCATGATAATGTAGGCATTCATATACATTCTGTTATGACTGTGTATGTTATTGTAATTTGAATGAATAGGCCAAAATGCGTGTTTATGTGACATCACAAAGACAGTGTATTCAAAATGTTTACAAAAATATTTTAAAAATAATTTAAAATATTGGTCTAACGTATTATATATCATTCTCTATGCAGTTCTTTGATTCTGCTGAGTCATTATTGACTATATGTACAGTCCATTTATACACCAGTCTGTCACATAATAAACACTAGGGTTGAACCGGATACTCGTTTCAGACAAGGATCCGGTACGGATAAAGCATTTTTTTAAAAACACGTCGATATCCATGCTCGTGCTGAAGGAAAATCCTCATTGGGTAACTGACTGTCTTCACGATCTGTGATTGGCCAGTCACAGAGAGCACCCGCCCCGTCCTACACAGACACCTCTCTGCAGACACACTTGTACATGTACACTGTAAAAAATGAACTTGCCCTGTTGTTAACCTAACTTAAATATTGTTGGTATGACTATCAAGCACTGAATTTGTTGTGATAACTCAATATTTCATGTTTATATGTTTACTAACTACGCTTCCTGAGTTTACCTAACTTAAAATTTTAAGGCAGCATGGACACTAACTTTTTTAAGTTGAAACAACATGGATATTTTTTACAGTGCACACACAGACAGTGACTGACTGATCTCTCTGTGCTTGGTTTCACTCTAGCTCACTTCACTCTAGCTTGCCTCTATTTCGGTTTGTATGATATTTAAAGTTACTGGTGAACTGGTTTTGTTATGTATGCGGTGCATACATACAGAGTGGATCAGACTCAGCTGATCTGCTGATGTTTTTAAACACTTCACTGTCACTGCTGGAGTGAAAATAGTGCACCAACCAGCAAACAGTGTCACCAGTGAAGGACTAGAAGACCAACACAAACTGTACTGAGCTTCTGTCTCTGACTTTACATGTACAAGGTATGATGCGTCAGTCGTGACCTTGTCTCTTGTCTTAAGTAGACTATTAAACCACTAGTGATCATTGTCTTCTGGGGCCACTGTTCTCTTTCCTTCAACTTCAAGCTGGATTTGAAAATGACATCATATGTAGAATAAAGCACATATAAGCACAGAAAGTGTAAAACCGTGAAATGAATAAGAGCCCCTAGATTAGAACCAGTGCACATACACAGCCGTTATGTCACCATGGCCCTGGAGGAAGCTCTCAGGGGATAGTCTGCAGAATCAGATTTGATGCTTTGTTTGACATAACAGCAACAAGAGGATGGAAGGAGAAGCAGAAAAACAGATGAGCTTGAAAAAGGAAGTAGTATTTTTAGTGCTATGTCATGGAGACCAGAAGCAATGCACAAAGCTTGATTGGGCCCTTGAGAGAGATGAAGAAGAGAGTGATCATGGGCACAATTTGTACTTCTTCACTGATGCTCATCCAATAAAAGACATTTACACTTTTTTTTTATTTCATTGACTTTAAGTATTTTCAAGGACCTGAAATTGAGGGGTTTGTGGAATAAACAATGCAAGTAAATAATGTTGTTTTGTACAAAAATACTCAATTTAATCACAACAGTATTAGTAGAAAATTGTCTGGTCTCATTACTGCTTCATTGTATTCACTATCAGCTGCTGTCTGCAGGTGTAATGATGTATCTAGGGCTGCCACTAATGACTATTTTTCTATCGATTCAACTATCAACTATTTTACTGACTAGTTGATTAGTCTAAACAATTCATTTTCTTTAAAATTGCATCTTCAAGAAGAGCGCCAGTGTGTTTCCATTTAAGGTATTCGTGCAACGCGCCAGGGATGGTACTAGTGCTGGGCTATGGGGCTATACCCCCTGGTCTTATATCCAATCAAGAACCGATCGACCAACATCCGTTCCCCCCCTTCCTCCCCTTTGAACGAGACTGTTCATGTAAAACAAATCTCCACCAGATGCCAACTACATGTGCACGCATACCTTTCCTGTACCAGGGGCTGAAACCCTGGGTATCAAACCTTCCTATGAATGACCCTGCATTGTGCTGGTGCTGCCATGATATGCCATTAAAGATTTGTAGAGTGTACAAATAACCTTTTTGTCTTCAGCCAATTTAAAGTAACTCCATACTTTGGACGCTTTTGGTCTTTGAAAACTTTTGTGAAGCTGTTTACTCCTCATCCTTGGTTCCGCTGCAGTCACCATTTTTTTGAGTGGTGCTGAGCAACAATTGGAAACTCACTGACGTCACACATGTTGAGGAAAAGCATTTCTTTGAATGGATGCATTTTAGAAATCAAAATGGACCATTAATAAACATTAAAAAAACAAAACAAAAACAAAACCAATGCGTTGACTTAAAATATTGACCTTTTATTGACATATTTTCAGCATCGACGTCATCAACTATGTCAACCAATCATGTCAGCCCTAAATGTATCATGACGTGACAATGTGCAGAACAGAGATAATTAAAAGTCAAGTGTCAAGTGAGGTTTGATTGCCATTTCTGCTGTATACAAGTACACAATAAAATAAAACAACATTCCTCCAAGATAAATGAGTAAACATACACAAGTGTAAACAATACTATGCAATAAATACAAAGAGCTGAGGTTGTGTGTTGGTAAGAAACTGCACATATAAGACATGATACAGGGGGTTTTGATGCAGTATATTGTGACACTGTAAACAACAAAAATGTAATTGTAAGAAACTGTCAGTACTGTGCTCTTGTTTACATTGAAGAATAAGAATCTAATGGCTGAAAATATACGACACTGCCATCTAAAGATCGGTGGTTTAAACACAAACACAAATAGATGAACCAGCTGTTTCTGGAAAATTTAATGTGTTTGAGATAAAACCCAAATGTGTGTGTGTGTGTGTGTGTGTGTGTGTGTGTGTGTGTGTGTGTGTGTGTGTGTGTGTGTACTGGGGTTACTGCTGTGTGTTGACTCAGGTGCAGCCCTCCCTGCATACTGAATTGGCAGGTTTTGTCACTGCTGCCTCCTAATAACTTCAGCCTGCAATTATGACTCAGTGAGCCCAGTGTGAGAGACTCTGGTCACCCCATTTATTGACATAATAATCTAAGGAACAATGGAGTCTAATAGAAGGTGTTCGGTTGCAGCCACTACTTCTCTATAAATATAATATTTATATTAAATAGCACAATCCAAAAACGGAATATAGTGCAATTCTGAAAATGATTTGCAGTATTTGAGTCTTCTAATATGCTGTATGTGCAGCACTTCTAGAGCAAGTATGTGATGTGTGAATACATAAACAGCACTGAGATTTACAACAATTTATACAACAGAATATTTTTTAATGAATATAATTAATATACACCCACTGTATACAATCCACTCATTGTCCATTTTAGCTCCACTGACCATATAGGTGTAGTCCATCTGTTTCTTTGTATACTTTGTTCACCCTGTTCTTCAATTATCAGGACCCCTACATGGTCCCCACAAAACAGGTGGATCATTCTCAGCACTCCAGTGACTCTGATGTGGTGGCAGAGCTGCTGATGTTTTTAAACACCTCACTGTCACTACTGGAGTGAAAATAATGCACCATATAGTCAACAGTGTCACCAGTGAAGGACTAGAGGACCAACACAAACTGTGCAGCAACAGATGAGCTGCTGTCTCAGACTTTACATCTACAAGGTGGACCAACAAGGCAGGTGTGTCTAATAGAGTGGGCAGTGAGTGGACACAGTGTTTAACATCTCCAACAGCTCAGTGTCACAGAAAATTATTCACCTGATCTGTGGTGGTCCTGTGGGGGTCCTGACTATTGAAGAGAGGAGTGAAAGAGCCCAACAAATTTCTAGCTAAACTCTTCTGTTTAAAATATGAATACCTTTATAAATGACAGATTAATGTTACAGTTTTACTGTATTTGTGTGTGCTTTTTTAATTTAATGCTTTCTCAGGAAAATGTATTGCAGATACTTTTTATTCAGTATTTTACTCTTAAATGTGCATCTGAAAAAGATAATCTGGGCATCAAAATGATACCAATAAATCAATTATAAAGAACATTTATGGTTAATCAATGTTCAAAAGTAGTGACTGGACAGTGGAGCTTGTTTCACACACTGTTCTCTTTAGCTCTGACCCTAGAGGACCTCTGCACTCCACAGCATTCTTCTCGCTCTAGCACATCTGATGTAGATTGTCAGCTAATTATCCTGACCTTCATGAGCTGAATCAAGGAAAACATTACAGTGTGCAGAGCAGGTGTACGAGACTTCAGGAACACAAATACTGTGTCTGCTCTAATACTCTTCCACAGACTAAAACCAATGGACCAGAATATGAAGCAGTAAAGGACATTAGTCTGATATAACACAATTCTACTGCCTGAAATGTGTTACTAAAACACACAGACTGCAAACATTCATAATATATTCACAAATGTAAATCAGATATATAGAAATATATCTGCAGTCTCCAATTAACAAAGAGACATGGTGTCACAAACACCAAATCCAAAGTTAATTGAGTGCTAATTGCGCCCTCTTGTGGAGAAACTATGAATGTAAATAAATTAACTGAAGTGTGTGACTGACAGTCATTGATTGAGTGAGTGTGACTGAGTGAATGAGTCATTGATTGAGTGAGTGAGTGAATGAAAAAGTGAGTGAGTATATGAATAAGTAAGCATGTGAGTAAGTCCTTGAGTGAGTATGTGAGTGAACGAGTGAATGAGTAAGAATGTATGTACAGTAAATGAATGAATGAGTGACTATGTGAGTAAGTGAATGAGCTAATGAATAAGTAAGCATGTGAGTCAATGAGTCAGAGAGTGCATGAGCAAGCATTTAAATGAGGGAATGTGTGAGTGAGTGAGTGAGTGAGTGAGTGAGTGAGTGAGTGAGTGAGTGAGTGAGTGGATGAGTAATGAGCATGTGAATGAGTGGATGAGTAA
>BRDA01047123.1:0-14183 GCA_036984385.1 Crenuchus spilurus
ACTTCTAAGTAAGTAAACAGCAGGAATGATGGATTTACTGGTGTCAGTTTCACACAATTTAAATACCAATGTTCTTCACAGTTACTGTAGTCTGTCAAATTTGGGTGAGGTGCGAGCATTTATACACACACATACTCAAAATGATTGTTTTGCTTTTTATCACACTGCAGGAGATGGTTTTATGTTTATGTCTGAGGGGGAAAAAAACCCGGGTAGGACCTGGATTTTGAAGTGTTTATCAGATTTTGATGCTTCTTTCCTAAATATCTTTCCTTGCAAACGGGTGACGGTGGGTGTTATTTAGGGGTATCAGAGTACAGAGGGCTTAATACTAATGCACAATACACTTTACAGATTTGTATGTATTTAAAAATGGTGGAAAATTATCTTTCACAATTACTTGCTACTTTGCATTGGCCTCCTACACTAAATCCTAAAAACACACTGAAGTTTGTAGGTGTAACGTGTGGAGAAGTTAAAGGGGAATGAACACTTTTTCAGAGTTCTGTACATTTGTCTGCTGTAGTCGAGAAAACTGGCTGATGACTCTGTAACTGTACTCTGATTTACTCACGTTGGCTAAATGCAGCGGTACGTTTTGCAGAGTAATGTTGATACAGGAGTTGGACAATGAAACAGCTGGTTTTACACCACAGTAATTTATTAGTATGGTGTAGGGCAGGGGTGTCAAACTCCAGTCCTGGAGGGCCGGATTCCTGCAGAGTTTGGTGATCTTCCTGATCAAACACACCAGATTCAGCTCAGCAGGTAATGAGCAGGTTTAATTGTAGTGTCAGAGCAGAGAAATCACCAAACTCTGCAGGAATCCGGCCTCCAGGACTGGATTTGGACACCCCTGGTGTAGGGTCTCCTTTTGTGGCCAATACAGGGTCAATTAGTCTTGGGAATGACATATACAAGTCCTGCACAGTGGTCAGAGGGATTTTAAGCCATTCTTCTTGCAGGATAGTGGTCAGGTCACTACGTGATGCTGGTGGAGGAAACCGTTTCCTGACTCGCTCCTCCAAAACACCCCAAAGTGGCTCAATAATATTTAGACACAAAGACTTGCTGTCTTGGTCACAGATGCGCCAGCAATACGTGCAGCAACAATTTGTCCTCTTTTGAACTCTGGTATGTCACCATAATGTTGTGTGCATTGTAATATACTATATAACTGTGCTCTTACCTGCTAACTGAACCTTCACACTCTGCTCTTACTGGTGCAATGTGACATTAATGAAGATTGGCCACCAGACTGGTCCAGTTTAGCCATGAAACCTCCCTCACTAACATGACAGCTGTTTCAGTCTCATTGTTAACCCCTGTAGATGCTAAACAATGTTCGTTATGTTCACTGCGTATGCCGTTAATGGTCGAGCTGTAACTGGCATGTAAAACTAGCGTTACCACATTTTATCACAAAGTGCTTCGTAAAAATAAGCCTGCAAAACCACCAGCTGCCGGTGTGCATACATACATTAGCAGGCTAGCTAACGCAGCCTCCCGTCATGTTACTGCTGTTATAACCGGCTCACTGTGTCTGTGAGGGAACACAGCACAGACTGGAAGCTAGCAGGTCTCAAACAAACTCCCTGAATCAGTTGGGAGTCGGCTCCCCTTCAAGCCGCTTTTCTTTATTTCACTCGCTCTTCCTTTCTTTATAACCCTACAGAACAATAAAGTTATAAACATTTTAATTTGGCCGTATTTAAAAAAAACAGAAGACACAGAAGAAACTCTGTTGTATCTGGGGGCACAAAGGGCTGGTTCCTCGGATTACAAGAAAGAACTGGGATTTGTTGTCACACACGTGTGGAGGCGCGAGCGAAGCCTTTTTTTATTTTACGCTCTGCAATTTTTTCTTTAAGCAAACTTATGTAGTCAGATAGTTATTTATTGTAAAGTAAATGCAGTTAGCATTTTCAAGTGCTTTCTCCAAAATTCCAGCACTTTCCAGGCCCGGAAAACAGAACGTTAAAATTCAAGCATTTTCCAGGATTTCAAGCACCGTTACGAACCCTGTCTCCCCCTTCAAGCCCAGCTTCTTCTCATACAAGCACTCACATTTGATGGTCAAATATGGTGGTCAGCTGTAGTCAGGTATGCTCAGTGGTACCTGCCCTATAAGATGTCACTGCTATCCCATAATGTCAGGCTTGCAGTGAAGACTGTGTACGGTTGTGGTCCATCAATAAACATTGACAACAGTGGAGTCCTGTGGAAACTCTGCTCTCAGAACAGCTGGAATCACGTTTATCTGAGCTGGACTGATGATTTAAAGCGCTCAGTAAAAGCCTCCATTCAGCTCCTTCAATAGCTGTACTTGGGTAAGACAGCAGTGTTACATGTGACGATATGGACACGTGCCTTAAACCGCAGAGAGTGAGCGGCATTTCCAGCATGAGACAAAATCCATAAAACTCACCACAGGCCTGGCAGCTCTGTGCCCAACTGAGGTTTTATTCACAGGTTCACAACAGCCAATGAGAATGAACTTCACATTTATAGATCTCAGCGCGAGAGAGAAACGGCGGTGTCTCTGGGCAGAGCCCAGAACAGTGGTTAAGTCTGAGGTCTAGTTTAACACCAGCACATTATCTGAGAAGCAGATCTAAGCAGGAGTTCTCAAGATGGGCAGGAACGCCCACTCAGTGCCAGCTCTTTACTCACAAATCAAGAGACTCCCAACAGTCTGACTGCACCCTGAGCCTCACCTAAACCAAAACCACACAATAAACAGACACCCAGCACCACTCAGTCTGATGCTACAGAATTTACTTACATTTCCAGACACAGGACTCACAGAACAGAATATATACTCACTGGCCACAACATTAGGTACACATAGCTTGTATCTACACTCACTGCCCATTTTCTCAGCTCCACTGAGTGAACAGGAGCATTTTGTCCATCTTTAGATAATCAATACATGTTTACACTATATTTAGATAAATAGATAGTAGCTTTATTGTCAATTCTGCATATGTACAGGACATAAAGAATTTAAATTATGTTACACAAGTTACAGCAAAAGAAATAAATATTAATATGAACAGCAAAAAATAAACAATAAAAGCAAAAAAAAGATATTAGCAGCAGAAAGACATTTAAAGTTTAAAAAATAGACAACAGCAGCATAATAAGCAATAAAATGAATGGATCTGATTAGGGCTGCAGCTAACGATTATTTTAGGAATCGATTATTCTATCGATTATTCTTGCAATTAATCGAGTAATCAGAAAAAAATAAATGAAAAAATCAGGTTCTGCAATAACTACTTAAGCTTATTTTAAAACTAATAGAAATACACAAAAAAATAACTTTAAAGCTTTTTAATTAAACATTTTATTGCTTAAAATACAATAACAGCCTCCATTTCAGGTTCAAGTTTAAAACTCTTGTTTTTTTCAAAATCAAAACAGAAGAGAAATACATTTTTAGAAATCACATTAAAGGTAAAAAGCAAACAAATTAAGGCACAAAACAGTAAACATTGTCTTTTTATGTATTCTACTTTGAATTTCAAGTCTGTGTGAAACTCTTGCTTTTTTAAAGAGAAAAACAGAAATAAAATTAAATCACACTGATTTAAAGGTAAAAAGCAAACATAAATTAAAAATAATAATTTCAAGTCTGAGGTTTAACAACATCCACTTCTAGGTTTTCTACATGTGGAATTAAATATTTTCTCTTTTACAAAGCCAACATATACTGAACATTATTCTTACAAACAATATCAATACAACATATAATAATGGAGGAAAGCGAGCATGTCAACATGCTCAGAACTGAGGCTTGCCCTGCGCTTTGATGCAGCGTTTCCTGCAGCTGAAATCAGGCGCTCTGATGACGTGGATGTAGCTGAAATACACAGCAGAGACTTTGCCAGTTCTGCCAGTGTTGGATAGCGCGCTGCGTTATTGTCGTTTTCTTCTCGCACGTTGTCGCTCTTTTCCCTCGTCGCTTCCATATTCCCGCTTCTCAACTAAAAATCTCCGCGCCTCCTCCTCCTGTGCGTGGGTGACGTAAGCGTGGTGTGTCACATTAAAAGTCGTCCGTGTGAAATACCGTGGGCGGAGTTTTAAAATTAAATAAACGATTACTCGAGGCACAGAAAATTACTCCATCATTTTTAGTAATCGAGTAACTCGAATTACTCGAGTAATCGTTACACCCCTAAATCTGATAAAGTGAACAAGTGCATAACGGGAGTGTGAATAGAGGAACTGATGGATCTTGAAAGGACCAGTAAAGTTAGTTAGTTAGAAAGCACCTGCTGTCTCCTCAGAGTGTAATAAACTCTGTAGTAGACTGAAATACACCGTCATAGTCTAAAAGACCAAGCGTGTGATAGACTGTAACAGAGTGTGATAGACTGTAACAGCGTGTGATAGACTGTAACAGCGTGTGATAGACTGTAACAGCGTGTGATAGACTGTAACAGCGTGTGACAGACTGTAACAGCGTGTGACAGACTGTAACAGCGTGTGACAGACTGTAACAGCGTGTGACAGACTGTAACAGAGTGTGACAGACTGTAACAGCGTGTGATAGACTGTAACAGCGTGTGATAGACTGTAACAGAGTGTGATAGACTGTAACAGCGTGTGATAGACTGTAACAGTGTGTGATAGACTGTAACAGCGTGTGATAGACTGTAACAGCGTGTGATAGACTGTAACAGAGTGTAAATAAGTGTAAGAGGGTATAGACTGTAGTAGAGTGTAATACACTACAGTAGTTTGTAATAGACTGTAAAGGCCAATTTATACTTCTGCGTCAAACCTGTGCCATAGCCTACTCAGACCCTACGAGTAGCTGCGGACCCTACGCCATAGGCTACGTGTACCCTCACATGCACCTCTACAGAAACATAACATCACGTTTCCACAGACTGCAGCACATCGTATCCACGCCTCTGCATCTCTGTCTTTGTCGCCGGTTTTAAAATCATTACAATCTGAGGAACATTCGAGACAAACCGGCTCTGATACAACAATGGACCAAGTTCAGGAGAGACTCGCTGAGGTGAGTCTGAAAATATGAAAATGTCTATGATTCCTCGTCGCAGCACTCTGAGGAAGTCGACACAGCACACCAAGGAACTCAATCAGCAGGACAGAAATCCTGTCGCCACCTAGTGTTTTTTGGAGTAACTGCAGTGAGTCACAGACAAACCAACACAGACGTATAAATGCAGGCGATGCGCACAGGCTCGACTCAAGGCAGCAGTATAAATGGGCCTTACGACCCAGAGACAGATAGAGAGGGAGACAGAGAGGTGAAGTCAGTCTCCGGAGTCACTGGTGTGGGGGTGGTGAGGGCAGGTCTGTCACCAAGTTGATGAGCAGGGGTACAGAGTGAGCAGGACAGGGTCGTCAGCACTTTCACAGGAGCTTGGAGAGAGAAGTCATTAATGTGGAGCACTGAGATAACACTGCTTCACACGACTTCAGCAGCAGATTATACTCACCGGCACCGCACCACCACTTCCACACTTTACGTCTCCTCTGCACAACTACTTCTCTCACATAATTGGCCCCTGTTTCTGTCTCTGTCTGTCGGTGCTCTTTATCTGACCGTCTCCACCTGCTCACAGCATTAATGGAGCGCAGCCGTCCTGATTGCTAAAAGCTCACAAGGCCCGCTCCAGTTTAATTGAGTCGTGACTGCGCTGGCAGAACTGCACAGTGTGAAATGAAGGAAGCGCAGGTAAGTCTGCTTCTTCTCTTGCCCGAGTCTGGTCAGTCTGGCAGCCTGCCATCCTCTGTGTTAAAACAACAAGCTGCAGAGTTTATTACAGCAGACCGACGGAGCATCAAAAGGCCTTTAATACACTGTACACGTCAGCTTAATGGACAGGACATCCGGCCCAGCACCTTCTCTGGTGTCAGGCGTCCCGCTGCTGAGGCTCTGCTGGGACCTGAGACATGAGGCCTGAGGTCTGTCAGAGGGGCAGATTTGATTAGTGATGGTGTGACAGATCTACATCTTCTCCTGGTCCTCTCTCAGCGCCAGAGAAACGGTCTCCATCATCCCGCTGCCGAGGGAGCCAGGTCAGGTTTCGGCCCAACCGAGAAACCCGATTAACGGCGGAGCTGGAGGCAAAGCTCCCACCTCCCCTGACCTGTCATCACCAGCAGCTGCACCCACATCAGCCAGCACAGACTTCAGGTGCTGACTTGATGGAATCTGAACAGAGACTCAGTTAAGCAGAGTCTGAGCCGTGTTCAGTGCTCATCCACCCTAAAAGCTCCGACATGCTCAGTGTTCAGCAGTAAACTGTGTTACTGTGAGACACGTTGTGAAGAGCTCTTTCAGAAGAACACTTTGTGCTGTTCGATGTGCTGCTGAGAAAGAAGCTCTTAAAGCTAAAGTAACCGCCTCAGTCACAGCAGGAGGAAAACAATCACATCACAAAACGAGGACATCATCACTGCTCCCGTCTGGAACAGTCTCTGATTAAAGGAGGAGACCAGCTGCTGAACAGAGCATCTTCAGATCTCTCTGCAGAGTTCAGGAGGTAAAGATGGTGTGATGAGGGAAGTCTGAACTCTGTCCCGTGTGTCTTCTGGAAGCCCTGTTCAGACTGGATTACATGTAAATGGCGGCTCTGGGGTTTGTTCTTGTACAGGAGCTGCTGTGGTTTTCTCCTGAGACACACACACAGACTGATCCATTTTCTTAGCGGACTCAGCCCGTCTGATGGCTGTAGTCTACTCTGATACACATCTCTGTGACTGCTGCTATTGGCTGCATTTAGTCTTCTAGTGAACAGATCCACCAAAAAGTCTCAGTGACCACAAAACAACACACATTACTGCTCACCATCACCTCTGGGTCTGGGTGGACTTGGTCGACTTGTAGGATGAAGTGATTTTCTGGACATTTTGTGATTTTTCAGACCAGAGATTTAAACTGGGAGGATTTTCTTAAATGAAGGTTCAGATCAAAGCTCAGTGTCACTACTGGAGTGAAAACAGTGTCCAGTGATGGTGTTTAAATCTCCAGCAGCTCTGCTGTGTCTGATCCACTGGTGCAAGCACAACACACACTAACACACCACCACCACATCACTGTCACTGAGAATGATCTGCGTGCTCAGTGGGGGGTCCTGACCACAGTGCACTTAACGCTTTAGATTTGGCACTTTGAGATTTCCAAAAATGTAAAGTGTGTTATAAATGTATTATTATTATTATTATTATTATTATTATTATTATTATTATTATTATTATTATTATTATTATTATTATTAGTGCTGCTGTAGGCTCAGTGGAGGTAAGGAGGTGGTGTTAATGTTATGGTTGATCTGTGTATTTTGTGAAACAACACGTGTGATATGAAATGTGATTTAAATCAAATAAACACAGACAGAATGTCGACAGCACTGCTGATGAGGACACCTGTGCTGCAGACCGGAGGTCTGGACCTGTGCTGCAGACCGGAGGTCTGGACCTGTGCTGCAGACCGGAGGTCTGGACCTGTGCTGCAGACCGGAGGTCTGGACCTGTGCTCAGTATCTCAACATTACATCACAAACCGCTGTGCTGGAAGGTCTGGAGTTACCATCAGACCCGTGTGCAGCACTTCTGCTGAGCGCAGATTTGAGGAACTGGAGGTCAGCAGAAGGTACAGTGTCCTCCTGCAGGAGGTGGAGTTTCAGCACATGGCACTGAGAAGGAAGCCAAGAGGAAGTGAATCAAAACAGGAACTGAATACCCCCCCACACCTCAGTTAGCAGGAGATTTAGGGTGGACATTAACCTGTATATGT
This sequence comes from Crenuchus spilurus, assembly GCA_036984385.1. NCBI lineage: Eukaryota > Metazoa > Chordata > Actinopteri > Characiformes > Crenuchidae > Crenuchus > Crenuchus spilurus. The sequence goes on from BRDA01047123.1 coordinate 7,781, forward strand.
AAACCTCATCTTCATAGGCAGGAAGTCACACATCTCCGTATAAACACCATAACCTGGCATCACAGAGCATAATAATATGCCAGCTCAGATGAGGAGATCCTCGTTAAATGTTCCACAGCCTGACAAAAAGAATAAGACAGACTGAGCAGCTTGTACTCTGATGTGCTGTAAACTGAGTAATGACTTAAATAATGACGTAGAGCAGCGAGGTAATGGAGACAGAGGAGAAACACGTCATCCCACCTCATCTGAGAGTGCATGCTACGGCCAGACAGATATTACCCAGCAACCATCAGAAAAGGAAAAGGTTGCCGCAGTTGAACGAAGGCTGAAAAAGAAAGCAATCAGTGCTCGCGCCGAGAGGAATCATCTAGATTTCCATCAAAGGATCAATCAAGCCCATCAATCCCAGTCAGGAGAACGGACGTCCTTCCCAATAACTCCACTCGGCAGCTCCACAGATTGAGGTCATCCAGCAAATTGAGAGTGTCTGTCTGGATGTTCGGCTCATGAGTAATAGTGCAAGAGGTGAGTTGCTGACGTCAGCGGTACGGCTGTTCAGACTGCAGGACAATCAGACCTGTTCAGATGACTGTCCACACTCACACTGATCCAGGCATCGCCATTGTGCAGAGCAACAACGTAAACATCGAGAAGTTAAGGACGTAAAGCTGTACGCGGCTCTGGAGAAGAGCGTCTGCTGTAAATGTAAACTAGTAGCACCGTTATTCTCATCATCATGTTGTCTATAGACTATCCACACCTGCACACGAAGACTGACACCTGTACATCCTGCCGTCCTGTGTGTGTGCTAATGTGTATTCACTCATAAGTCCTATAAGTCTAATGCAGATGTGTGCAGTACTGCTGGTCAACTCTGTGTGACAGTCACGCTGTATTGTTTAATAACCCACAAATGAGCATTTTGTTGTGTTGAGCACTGCAGACACTTTCAGACACCTGTGTAAGCTGATGTGACACACAGACTTCTGTCTGCTGCTTTTGCTTGTTTTTAGTCTCCTGATGTGATGTCACAACATGGCGGTTTGGTTGCTCTGGATTGGTCCAACTTACCTACAGACCTATCTGCATGGTGGTGACGTAGGCATCAGTAACTAATAACAGTAAAGAACACGCGGCCTGTTGTGTAAGTCATAAACTAGCTGCTGCTGATCTTTTCTTTTTCATTCAGACTTTTGATTTTCTTTGGCGATGTAAGCAGAACCTCAGAACCATTTCTTTCACACTGTGAGATATTTCTTTGCAAATTGAATTGTTCTGGTTGGTTTCTTCCAGCTTGGTCTGTGTTGAAGCTCCCAACAGCCTCTTGTTCTCTCCAGCATAAACAAGAACCTGTGGTGCTCTTCTTGGATCCCGGGGGCAGTCGTGTTCTGGTGGTTAGGCATCTGGTCTTGGGACTGGAAGGATGCCAGTTCCATCCCTGGGCAGGTCATGACAGAAGTGCCCTTGAGCAGGGCGCCGTGGACAGAGCTGCCTACACTTCTGGCACACTTACTACATGGATGGGTGGTGGGTTAAATGTTGAGGTCAAATTCTGTTGTGTGCATCACATTGGCAAAAGCTGAATGTATTTGATGTGGGTTTGATGTGTTCACATTGTGAGTGATGGAGAAGACACTTCATACTCAGTCTGGTTATAATCTGATTTCATGTAAGTTTTGTTGTCACACTATCAAAAATTAATCTGGGAATGCCAAAAGTCAGATTTAAACCAGCAGTCTGAACACAGCCTTAATCTAGTCTAAAGTCATTTGCATGGGCTTTGGAAGAAGATTCCAGACTCGGCTGCAGAAAAAAGGATCAATAAGACAAATGTAATGTGGACAGCACGTCCATTATTCCACAAAGTCCAGTAAATGACATCATTCTGCACAGCTTCTCCACATGACTCGGTGATGGCCTTGCTAAAGGCCAGAGAGTGGGCAGAGTGGTCTCTGAAGACCGGGCATGGACTCAAGCTTGGACTTCAAGAAGCAAGCTGTTATTGTAAGCTCCTGGTGAATGCTGGGTAAATATTTAGTCTGAGAGAACAACCTGTAATAAATTAGGTTTTTTTTTCACCCATCTCTCTGGGTCAGCTGCTGCAGACGGAGGCCGCTGGGGGTCCGAGCTTGGAGTCTGGCAGCCATGACTGATGCATTTGCTCAGTGAATAACGTATGTGCATTCACACGCTTACAGTTATCTGTTTACACTTTCTCACAGTGCATCACGCAGCCGCTTACATCTCAGTCCCAGGTGCTCGTGCATTTGTTCGCTCATTGAGACGTTCGTTAATGTCCCGTCCACTCAATATGGCGCCTGTGTACACACACGGTTCTCAGGCTCGAGACAATGAGTCGGTTCTGATGGTCCTTGGCAGCTCCATATACAAGTAACACATCGTGTTTCTGACTTTTCCTGCCATAAAATGCTGGACTTTGGCCAGCCAGCCAGGAATGCAAGACACCTGGGGACATCGTCTGCTATCTAAATAGAAATAACTTACAGCCATTGACGTGGGGTTCTGCAGAGTGTTAAAGCTCAGCCCTTAAGTCCTCCTTAAATAAATACACTGCAGGGTGAGACTCTGGCCAAAGGTGATGGAAAGAAGTATTTCTCAGGTGCAGCAGAACGCCTCGGGCAATAATCGGTCGGGGGGGAAAAAATCAATGTCAGTCCATGTTTGTCAGCCTATAAGGTCCACATGAGGAATGTGAGCAATAGTGAGGAGCAAAGAGAAACCACACGACTACGTCTCCTGAGCTCGGCGGCGTCATTAACTTAACAAGGATGAGAAGATAATGTAATAAAGTCATTCTGTAAGCCGTCCGAGTCGTCTACCTGCCTCGCTCTGCCCGAGCCGTCTCAGAGTCTTTCCGTTAACAATGCAGAGCCTGATCACACACATTCACACTCACTCAGGCTTGTAAAGAGAGAGAAACAACGGGGGGCTTCACGGGGGTACACAGCACAGTCCATATGCTCTGCATTAACTCCTAACATTCCTGCTACCAATTAAGCCCACATCCAGACCAACTTTGTCTCTAATGACGATAATGGCTTCAGACGTTTGGGCCGAACATCAGTCTGATTTTGTTTTTCGGTAGGTTTGTTTAGAGGAGGAAGCCTTTGGAGGAACGGCAGGAGACTAATATGAGCATAAACATTTTTTCCACCATGTCTTTACAGCCAGACCAGCGAGGAAGTGTAAACTTTCCACGGTCGCTGGAAAAAAGGAACTGTGGCAATAACGGTGATGGAAACGGTCAGAACAACGTGGGAAGAGATTAACAGTGATAGCTCGGACCAAACGCCACCTACTCAATCTTTCAAAATGACTTTATGAACGCTTTCCCAGGTGTCCGGTCCACCTCTCTCATGAAAACCAAAATAATAAAACCCCACACAGCACTGGTCAGGCCGCAGCTGGGAATGACTACAAGAAGGATTGAGTGCCAAAACTTCACCTCCTCTCTCACTGATCCCACTAGAGGATGCATCACCTGGCCATTTCCTGCAGACTGGACACTGAGCAGAACCGGGTCGATGTGAAGGCCTCCCAGGCCACAGGTTCTCAAGCTAGCGAGCACAAACGAGAGGTCTCCGCCTCGTCTCCGCCTCGTCTCGGGGTGATGTGGACGTTTTTGTCACCGAGACCAGCAGAGTCGAGTGTCTGTCTCAGGTAGTGTTAAGTACAAACTGCACCTTTAACAAATATATTTTCACCCCAATTTACGCCCCAGTCAAAATTTGACAATGGGGTGTGAGGACAAGCTCGTGCCTCCTCTGATGCATGTGAAGTCAGGCCCTGCCTCTTTTCTGCTACTGATATAAGAGCTAACAGGTTCCCAAGTCCAGGATCACAGTGGGAGTGATGGGAAGAGAGCGCAACCTGCCCACCTGAAGAGAGCACGTCATCTTACTGTCTCAGGGCTGCGGCTGCTGGTGAAGCAGCGTGACTCAGGATTCAAACCAGCGATACTCTGATCACAGAGTCAGTGCCTTCGTTCACCGAGTCACTCAGAGCCTGAACTTCTTTTCATCATTTCATTACTGAATATCAATGATCCGTTCAAACAGAACCAATGATCCCCTCCTGCACTCGGACCGGCTAACGGGGAAAAAACGAGATGCTGCTCGTCTCCTTCAGTGTCCCATCAATCCGTTTCATTCGGAGGTGTCTGGTGATGCAGTTACACTCCTCAGTCATGTGGAGCATCATCAGCGTCTCTGCTGGACTCAGGAACAAACAGGCAGCTGATGTAAAGTCTGCTGACGGACCTTCTCTGCAGCTCAGAAGTTTGGTTCTGCTGCTCGAGGACCTGACTGGTGCCGTGACTGGTTCTGGTTTGAGAGCAGACTGAAGTGTTTTCACATGTGGGTGGATGCTGTTGGTTTATATTGAGCTGATGAAGTCGTCACGCTGCTTTACTCGGACTATAATAACAATAAACCATCGTTTTATTCTTTTAGTTCACAGACATTGTGTTCATATTTACACGTCTAATGAAAAACTCATTTCTCCATTTTCTCCTTTTCTTAAAAAGAGTGAAATCTTTAACTGGGCTCAGTCTGAACTCAGACCCGACTGCTGTATGTTCAGACTTGGTCTCGACAGAGTTCTAATGTTCTTCAGGACTAGTGGGAAGTGCGGGGACACGTAAAGGTTCTGGATGCACTACAGAACACACCTCATTCTTCACTCTGTAGACAAACACACAGTAAGTCCAGTACTCACAGAATTAATGACCAGAGCCAGGCAGATCTCTACTCAGCAGCCAAAACATGCAGCACTCTGACACCTTACTCAAAGACCAGGAATGCACAGTCTGGTTCCTCATAATTAACTCGCAGAATTAAATCTCCCAGTGACCTCAGCGCACCCCTCCTCAATCACAACATCAGCCTCTTACATCACACACTGCTTTCCCACCAGGACCTCCACTCTCTCCACGACCAGCCCAATGCCCGCCTGTCCTGCTGGACTTCAAATTCCTCCTCACGGACAGGGACATACCTGAATCAAAGACTGACGTCCTCAAAACGGCCCCACGGCTGCTCTCAGACCAGCACACAGTGCACATCAACTCTGACCGCAGCCTCCATCCATCCCTGTCAGCCAGGAGACGAGGCAGGAGGACACCCAGGCAGTTAATTTACAGAGCAGGGCTGCCATAAACACCACTTACCCACCTCCCCTCTTCATGCCACTTTGCATCCTGGTCAGCATCAGTGCCCCCCAGCTGAACTCTGACCTTCTTCAGGCACAGCTCCGGCCTCTGCTGACCTCTCTCTTCCATGTGCCAAGGCTGACAGTGTCCAGCACCATTTTACTGCTTCTCCTAAAATTCTCCATCTGCATCCAAACTAAGTGCGGTCTGACCACTGCAGTGTGACTCACAGTACAGTTTCATTTACTAATTAAAAACAGCAGCACTCAGGCCGTTCCTTCACTTTTAATAACAAACACATGCATCACTCACAGCAGAGCTGCTGATGTGTTTAAACAGCTCCGTGTCACTGCTAGAGTGAAAATAGTGTACCAGCCAGCAGTGCCTAAAACACACTAACACACCACCACCACATCAGTGTCACCGAAGTGATGAGAATGATCCACTACCAAATAACACCTGCTCTGTGGGGGGTCCTGATCATGGTAAACAGGCTGAACAGAGTACACAGAGAACCTGATGGACTACAGTCAGTGTAGGACTACAAAGTGCTCCTGTATGCTCAGTGCAGCTGAGATCCTCCCATCTGTTCTCTCTAAGCTCAGGATCACTCTGTCCTGGCACCCAGGTGGTGAACAAGCTCCCACTGGTTGTTCTAACAGCAGAGTCCTCACAGTCTTCACACACAGACTGAAGAGCATCTCTGTGTGGAGCACTTAAGCAGCACTAGTTTAAACACTTATTGTAAAGCTGTAAAGCTCTTATATTGTGTATAATTGTGCCTCTTTACTTCTTTCTAGGTATTAGTGATGGTTTAGTTCTAACAGTGTCTGAACTGAAGAGTAGTCTGGACTCTAATCTGTCTGTACTAGCTGAGATCATTCTCTTAATGTAAACAAAACACTGTTGTACATCACTCTGGATAAGAACGTCTGCACAATGCTGTAAATGTAAATGAGTGGTGATATAAGCTGTGTGAACATGATGTAATGGCCAGTGAGTGTATACACAGATGTCAATATTGCATTCTAACCCTAACGAGATTAAGGTGAGCATGTACAAACCGGATTCCAAAAAAGTTGGGACACTAAACAAACTGTGAATAAAAACTGAACGCAATGATGTGGAGGTGCCAAAATCTAATATTTGATGATGTTATGCACGGTTGATGATGATAACTTAAAAGTCTTTGCTATTTTACGCTGGGTAACACCATTCTGGTATTTCTGC
>BRDA01047127.1:0-10825 GCA_036984385.1 Crenuchus spilurus
TATATATATATATATATATATATATATATATATATATATATATATATATATATATATATATATATATAGGAGACTGTCGAAGTTAACACTATAACACATTAACGCAATCTCAATTTAACACGATAAAAAAAAAATAGTGCCATTAACACAAATTCTATTTGTTCCTGTGATTCATCCATAATTTATGTTGAGACTTGACCACACACGGCTTCATTAAGACTAGAGGAGTAAAGGCTGATTTATACTTTGTGCTGCGCGAATGATGATATAAAGGTTGTGTGTTTGCCTTTTAAAATAATCTTTATTGATATTTTTAACTATACAGTGGAACCTTGACTTACAAATTTAATTTGTACTGGGATGGAGCTCGTAACTCAATTTACTAACTCACTTTATTGTGTTACATGTTTTTAAATAAGAAAAATATACTTTATAAATAACAATTAAAAACAATAATTATACATAAAAGAGAATGTAAATAAATAAACTGGTTTATTAAGTGTATTTACATTAAAGATAAGACAATCTTCTTCAGTGACGTTTGCCTTTTTCAGCACACTTTCCTCGCTTTCACTTGCATTTCAATAAAATCCTGTCCAAAGAGCTTTGTTTCTTCATCCATTTCACAATGTTTAGAAACTGAATGAGACACGTTTGTTTACACAGCAACAAGGTACCAAATATTGACACACACACAGTGTCAGCAGTGATCTCTGCACTCTTGCTAGTGACTCCTAGTGGCAGGTGGCAGAATTTCTCGCATTTAATTAATCATAATTATGACATACTGAGATTAATTGCTATTCATTTTTTAAAAATTGTTTTACAAATAAAATTAGAAATTTTATTATTTGGGAATAAAAAATTATTCTTTTGCCATTTTGATACTCAAATGCCAGTGGATCCAGATATTAAAGCTTCTATAGTAGAGTGCTAAGTAGCTAATTTTTGATGTCTCCCACAAGTTGTTGACAGTGAACCTATAGGTTTTTGTACAGCTCTCCATCAGAAGTTTAGTGTATATTTTGTGCAATACATAATGACAAAAATATCATCAGTACATTAGAATAAGAGATATTGGTTCATAAACAACCTCAATATACACCAGAATGTGAGATGTGTGTAAGTATTTTTTAACTAGAGTATGTCTTTGAAAAATATTTTCTTGTTCAAACCTTGTTCAATGTGTGTATAAAACACATATCCACCATATTGCCCCATGCTGCCTTGCGTAAAATAAACTGCTAATTGCTAAAGTCTATACTATGCTATAGTATAGTCTATAAACTCACTTTCAACAGCTTGTGAGGAACAAAACTGAACTAATAAGCAGTGACACTCTTAACTCACCCTTCTATCATTTTATCATGGTTTTGTAACAGATGGTGAATGCAAACTTTTGAAAGTTTTGTAGTGAATTAAAATCAAATTAATATTTAGAATTAAAAAAAAAGTCCATAGTTTATATAATACTCATACTGAATATAATAATAATTCATTGGAACATTTTTGGACCATGGCAAATTATTGGTCTACAGGCCAGATCAATAGGTTGGAATATACATAATTAGCCAATTAACACTGTCATTATAAAACACTGAGGTTCTAATGGGTTTTAAAGTATAAAACAACAGTATATAACATCACAGACCTCCACAAAATAATTGCTTTTCAGACACCTAAAATTGTCCTCGTTGCCTGCTCCACATGGAAAAGTCCATAGGGTCTCCTTTCAGTATACCTCCCTGTCTTTTAATACCCTCAAATTACCAACCTGTTTCCTTGTCTGCTACCAATTTTCAAATTATACATATAAATCTCTGCGCAGGTATGGTTATTAAAAGCAAACCACAGCAACATTTCACCTCCAGAGCTAATAAAGTCTTGCAGAGAAATTTAATCGCTGCCTAGTCCAGTAATAGCCACTTCCTTAATCAGGCTAGCCAGCAAATAGCCATCATTAGCACTGGCAGTGTACGGTCAAAACATGCCATTAAAGAGTCGTTAAGGCTGTAGTCAGCTGTATGGGACACACCTACACACATACACTTGCTGACTGGGATCTGTTTGCAATCAGACGCCTGCGGCATGGCTATCCAATTAAGAGTCAGGAACCTAGTAGTGTACAGTGGTGCGTGGTGAGAATGATGTCATCTTTGTGTGACCAGTGTGGATGTTGGTTACTCACCAACAGTAGGCCCAGAATCACAGCAATACTTCACATATGTCCTTAGATTCTCATTTTATAAGGTCATTCTAACCCTTCTGTGAAACTCACACAAAGTTTAGATGGCTATAAAGTATATAGAAGCTCTAATGAGCTACTAATGTTAGTATGTCACTTTACTGTTATGTCTAATGTATTTAAACCTTACATATACACAGAAACTTTTTTGACTTTTACAAATGAAATCATTCATCTTTTGTGTTTATGCTATTGTGTTTGAAACAATGTAATTTTTTTTTCTTAAAACAAACCCATTATACAGATTTCATAAAGATTATGATCAACATTTTCTAATTTTGGAGCCTTTCTTGGGAAAGAACAGAATATACACACACTCAAGAGCACACCTATGCACATTTAAGCCCTGACACAGATGTGAACAATTCTGTGGTTTAATAACACATTTTTTTATGTAGACTTTTTCCAGTGTCATTAATTTTCCCATTTAACTCCATAACCCCCTTTTTCAGGCATTTCTGGTGTTTAAACTTTTTTCATATGATTCCTCATTAAGGTTGTGTTTGCTTGATATGTAAAGATATCCAAAATACAATCCAACAGCTCAATAGTTTAGACAATTTTACTGTCAGAAAGTACCATTTTGAACAAGAAAATACAGGAATGGCAATTAAATATCACATCAAAAAAATAGAATATCATGAAAAATGAATACAGTAGAACTTCGGTTATCATTTGCCCTGGATATTGGCAAAATAATAATAATTTGCAAAAATTTGCGGAAAATTTTGTCCCAGTTATCATTCAACTGCCCGGTTTTTGTCAATGTGCCCACCTCACTCGTTGCTTGTCCCACGTGTTTGTCATTCACCCATGTGTTTGTCTGTCATTCTGGCTTTGTTTCTCATTGTTTTTTGTTGAGAACTCTCAAAACAAACTTAAAAATGTCAAGCTAAAGCAACGGCACACAACACTAATGACTGAAAATGGGTGCGAAAACAAATAGCAGCCGATTATTTCTTAGTGGAAATATTGCTTAAGTTATCATTCATTTCTGTTATCATCAGACACTTTAGAACAAATTAATTACAAAACTGAGGTTCCACTGTAGTTCATAATGTAATTCAAAAAGGTAAATGGGCATATATTTATATTCATTACACATAATATAAAATTTCAAGCCTATTAAAATGTTGATAACTTTGGCTTACAGCTCATAAAAATCAGAAATCCATAAACTCAAATCATTTGAATATTTCATTTGAAGTTTTGAGTAAATTACTATTAACATTTAAACAAATAAATGGCTTGAAATATGTTAATTAATATAAAATACACTGTATGTATGTTTACCTTTGATATAATTAGAATTAAATTATGAACACAAATCACATTACTCTAATTTGTATATCAGATTAGAGTACATTTTATTGTTATTGTGGCTAAATAAATCAATAATATTTGCTTACCAATACAAACTATTCTCTAATTGATCTTGAGTGTTAACAAAAAGGCAACACTTGAAAGCTTTGTGCAGTTTTGTGAACATAACTTCATAACTGTAGTAACAGTATAAAAACGGCTAAATTTTATGCATAAAACAGATCATGCAGGTGGAAAGACAAACCCTAATCGGAGAAAACTATATTTCCCTCTTAACTACAGCAATTCTTAACAGTTGTGCATGTCATAAATTAACCCTTTAGCCACAGCTATTACTGTTGTATTCCTGAACATTTGACTTACATTATAAATATAAGATTTATGAATAATGATCTGTAATTGCTAAATTACAGAGTTACATAATGATAATGTAACTACACAATGAGTTCCAAGGTTAATTATATAAAAATTAAATTTATATTTTAAAGATTTACTTTCTTTACTGTCAGATTTTAGTCTGCATGATTGATTCTTTTCTCATGCTTTTTCTTTTGTGGACATTTGTTTATGTACAGCTGTCTTAAGATCTCACCACAGCATTTCTGTTGGGTTGAGGTCTGGATTTGACTGGGCCATTCTGTTGTAAATTTGCTGGTGTGCTTGGGTTCACTGTCCTGTTACATGACCCGATTACAAGCTATAGCTGATACACAGTAAATATGTCAGTGTTAAATCAACACTGTTAGAGTTAAATTAACACTGAGGGTGTCAAAATGTAACACTCCCAGTGTTAATTTAACTCTAATAGTGTTGATTTAACACTGGCAGATTTACTGTGTAGTTGAGCTCATATTTGACTGTAGAATACTTTGATATACAGAGAAGTTCATGGTCGACTCAGTTCAAAGTCTCCAGGTCCTGTTGCTACAAAACAAGCCCGATCATTATCCCTCCACCACCATGCTTAACAGATGGTATGAGGTGTTTGTGCTGACATACTGTGTTTGTTTTTCATGGCACTGTGCATTATGGCAAACATTTCCTCTTTTGTCTTATAAGTCCATATGATTTCGTTGAGATTCGTTGAGATTCGTTGCTGCCATGTTCTTTTTGAGACTCAAAGCAAGGAAATTAAAATGGCATAGATTTCAATTAAATAATTAAAATTGTACAATTATATGTACAGTTGGCTCTATACATGAGTAAAGTGGCTGTTAATATTAAAATTGGAAAAAAGTTGAGTGTGACAAATATAAAATTTTACCTCTATGGAAATTTTTTTTTATAAATGTTGCATGCTTTTAGTGCTCTGCATGCTTTAAAAGTATTGCATGGTAATTAACAGTCAGATATTCAGCATTTTCATTCACTTTTGATTTAGTCGCTTTACTGTAAATTGAAAGTGACAGAGAGTTGGGTTGAAATGGACACAAACAGATGTTAAAACACCATCAAAGCTATACTAGGACAGTATTTATGAAATTTCAACAGGTTAGGATGCTTCTGTGCTCTTATCTGGAGATAACAATGTTGGGGGAATGTTATTCTGTAATGTCTACTGCCCTCAATTTGAACCTGAATCCTAATTTGTCTTGTCAACTAAACATGTAAGCATTTGGAACTATTTGTAATATAGTGGTCTGTGGTCCCTGTCCTTTTATGCACAGGTGATCTGCTAAAGCAAACACTGACAAAATGCTCTGTAGAGTGTATTTGAGAAGGTAGCCTGTGGTGTTGAGCTCATTTCTCAGCACACATGGGCAGCAACCCAACAAGTTGCCTGTACAGCTGAGCCTCCCCACCGTCCAGGGCAATTAGGATAGGATTGTTGAGGTAATTATTAAAGCAGACAAAAGTGTTTTAGCAGAGTTGGGGCAATGTTAGCATAATATGTATACACACACACTGTAGCATGAGTCTGAACTGGGATCAGCCAGCTCTGCATCTGTCACTGATACATCCGTCACTGCTCACACATCTGTGCTGTCCAGCTAGGGTGCAGCTTCTGCTCTCAACCCCCTCACCACAAACTGACTCACACATTCACATACTCACACTCAAGCCCAGTCATGGTTAACACTTATAAGTTATTATTGATTTTTAATAAAGTGTAACATGTAATAAAATGGTGACCAGACAGCCTTAACCTTTCAGTAAATCTACATTACAATATTACATGCAATACATATAGTTACTGTTATGCTAATGTCTGATGTCTAATGAAATTGAAATTCACTTTTTTTTAAATAATGTTGTTTATTAATTGTCATTTTTTCAATATTGTTGAAGTGTAATGACACATATTATTATTTATTATTATTATTATTATTAATAATAATAATAATAATAATAATAATAATAATAATAATAATAATAATAATAACTACAAAGTTGAGTACACCAGGACACTTGCTCATGGCTTCCCATTATTTTTTCCCATTGTTTCAGTGACTTATGACTGAAATTGTTCATATGAAATGACAGCATGCATTCAAGTGTTAATATTGTACAACTTTTTCACACATAGACACAAACATCTTGGCAAACTTCTACTGCTTTCACAAGTCCGTGTTAAAGATCTTTGTTTAACATGGCTCTCTTTTGTCTCTGTATTGCACAGTGTAAGACTTTTTTCTTTCTGGCTGATTGAAAGAATCTAGCAACTGCTTTAATGGACTGTACTAATGACCATATCGAGGTATGGCTTTTGCAGGGTGGCAGATGCTAGGAGCTTTTCTGGCACATGTGTGGCCAAATGCACTCCAGCGGATTAGATTGTTTTCCCTCCTTCATTGATTTGCTCCTAAAGCAAAAGCAAATGTAAGTTAGCTACCATACATTTAAAAGAGTTCTGTATTCAAATGTAGTAAAATGCAAATAATGGCAGCACCACATATTCAAAACTAATGTGAAGCTAATAGTAAACAGCAGTAGCAGCTACTATCAGAGTATGTTTACCCTGAGCCTAGTTTGTTCATGGAGATTTCAGTTCAGGGTTCAGTGATCATTACTCATGTGTGTGTGTGTGTGTGTGTGTGTGTGTGTGTGTGTGTGTGTGTGTGTGTGTGTGTGTGTGTGTGTGTGTGTGTGTGTGTGTGTGTGTGCGTACGCTTGAAGACTCCAGCAGAATAGGTCTCATTGTCTGTCCATTCTGGAGGCTGTTTCCTCACAAAGTGCACAACAACTTCCCGGGACAGTACAAGCTGTACCCCACAACACACACACACACACACACACACACATTCATACACATTTAGTCTATTTTTGTATGGAGGGCTTGCTCCAAGCTGTTTTCGGTGTTACAGCTTATGTAACATGACACAGGCTATGTTTACATGTTCAGATTTTTATCTAAATAAAATTGTGATTTCAAATACATACATGAAATTTGATCCAAAATAACATTCCATTGTGATGCTTATGTGGGCAGAACATACTCTCAGCTTCTGACTGGGAATGTAATTGAATACAGAAGTTTACATGACTATTATACTTTTCTTTTATTTGCCTATTACTCTTCTGTAGTTAATTGATTATATAAAATATTTATTTAAAGATGTGCATATGGCTATTACTATAGTATCATATTTCTCTATTTAACAGATTATTTAAATAATTGTGGACCTCTATGGTTCAAATTGGCCTTGTTAAATTTATTTCATTGCAGTGGCACCTCTAGAATAAAAAGCCAGGTGGGACACAATTCTGTGGGCAGCATCCCACTCGTCACTGAAACTACACACAAAACTACTCATTCAACCACAAATGCACCTCATCAATGAAATTCCAAAAAGCATAGCCTGGTGTTGTGCCAAATTTGGCACCACCATTGCGAGATGCATCTCCTGTCAGGAGATTTACCAGTGGTATTCTGTTGCCTTTACTTTGGTCATTGTGAACAAAGGAACTTAAATACAATCAATTTCATTAATTTGTTATATTGCCATGCTAGCAGTGGCTAACAGGCACTATGATGTTTGTGAGTGGCAAGCTGTGTAGCAGCACTGATACCATAAATGATGTTCACATAAGCTCCCATATGCAAATCTTTCATTTTTTATTGGCTGCTCCCAGCACAGGGGCCAGCATTAGTGTGTCCCACAGTGAGTTATTGAAACCGTGTTGAACATGTGCTCATTGTTTTCTGCTGCTCACATGAATGATTTCTATGCTGATTGGGCTATCATTCCAAATATTAATGGATTATTAGGTGCATGTAAATGTAGCCAGAGTGTGAAATTTCACAGTGTGAAATTTTATAATAATAATAATAATAATAATAATAATACATCAATTTTATATAGCGCTTTTAATACAACTGAAAGACGCTGTACAAAATGTTCCGTATATTTTTTTGCATTGCAGTCACTTACTGTTTTCATAATACTACTACTACTAATAATAATAATAATAATAATAATAATAATAATAATAATAAAGCATTATTATTATTATTATTATTATTATTATTATTATTATTATTATTATAAGACCATGTTTGAATCAGTCCTTGTGAAATCCACTTAAAATGTCATAAAGTATGTGCATTATTTACTCATTAATAAATAATTAAATAATAACTAATTAAAAATAAATGTTTTCAGGTGGACTCACACGTGGCACAATAATATTTTTCAACCTGCTAGCACCAGTTAAATTAAGTGTTGAAAAGTAAGCCACATGTAAACCAGTCTTCCACCGAAACTGAAAACAGTGACAGCTTTTCCTGAGTCACTGCACCACCAGACAGGAAGTCATTCATTATAAGTTATATTAATGGACTTGTGGTCAAATGATTAAAGATTATCATAACCATATCTGTCTGTGACATGTTTTAGCCAGCCAAAACAATTTTTCAATTATGTATAGCAAAACTCTTTCCTCCGCCCTGAAATTGGCCCATGTTTTAAGGGCCATTCCAAACAAGAACATCCCGGACACCTCCCTCTTTACAGCCAAAGATAAATCAGCCTTTAAGAAGTATGTAAGGCAAAAGAGAGCCAGCCAACATGGCAAAGAGCCCATTTACTGTTCACACTGGCTAATAGACAGATCACTCTTAAGTTGAAAGGAACCTCTCTCTCTCTCTCTCTCTCTCTCTCTCTCTCTCTCTCTCTCTCTCTTTCTCTTTCTCTGTGTAATCTCTCTCTTTCTCTGATCTCCTATTAGATGGTAAAGTGTCCATTGAGAGAAGGTGTGTGATAAAGATTAACGGTCCTCCACCCCTCTTCTCTTGCTGCGTTCAGGGCCTTGGCTCTGGAATGTGTGTGTGTGGGTGTGCAGTGACTTGTGAATGGTGGTGCCACTAGGGGCACTGCAGGCAAAGTGGCTTACAGAGCTTGTCTACTATGACCTGACCACATAAGATTTTTTTTTGTATTTGTAATGTATTATTATTTAATGCCTTAAAATATGTCTACAAGCTTCCAGTATACAATTAACATCAGAAGTGACTACAATTGCTCTGCCTGCAAATGTGAACTTTCACAGCAAAAAATAAGTTAATTAATAATATATATATTACGGTGACCAAATTTTCATTTGGGAAAACCAGGACACCTTGGGGGGGGGGGGGGGCTTGCACTCACTTAACATAGGCGCACGTAAACCTACAATAGCATGATATTTACAGTTGGTTTATTAAAAATGCTTTTCAGTAAAAGTCAACAACAAAAACTCCAATAACATGATAAATGTATTCAAAATGCTTAAGTTAACATTTCCTGTAATGAATGAATAGCACAATTACATAAATAATGTCTCATCTAAACATCCCTCACTTAACAACAAAAGTTAACAATAACTCTCAACTCCAAATAACACATGACACTCAGTTACCCTCAGTAATGAACGAAATATTGTCTGTTCTGTAGGCTATTGGAAAAAAATTAATTATCAAATGACATACAGTAACAATAACACACTGTGCACAAGGCTTCCCATTTGTCTCGACCCGGTCTGAAAGCGGGGAAACTCTTTTGTAAATCGTCGGTAAACATACACTTGCGCTCCGGCATGTTGCTTGTGTACTGACAGTCACGCTGTCTACATTCTGATTAAGCTGCCCTCACTGATGGGGCTCAGGGATTACGTCACATGCAGCGCCGTGAGCAGTGCCCTAGTGCCTGTAAATTAAAATTTTAATGGTCCAATGAAGGTAGGGTTGCCACCTTTCATATATTGAAATAAAAAACACCCATGGGGCAGTGTGTGTGTGTGTGGGGGGGGTCTGGAATATAAACATTAATATATATTTTTTACAAATATTAATACAGTATTTAAAAATATTTTATTAACAGAGAAGCAGGCGGAGAGGGCCGGTTGTATAAATAAGACAGAATAACTTTACCAGAGAACAAATTATAGTTTATTATACGTTTATTTATCATAATCAATAACACACACACTGCACACGCTTTCTTTGGGTTTTCACCGAGAAAGCTCTTCTTCTCTGAGCCTAAACCCTGTGGGGGATGATATCCTAGCAATAGTTAACATAACAATAGCTCGCTGATAGCCCACAAGAGGGAGGGGGACTTTTCAGAATCTCAAAAAACCTCCGCCTTGCCAGTGTTAATCGTTACTAGTTACTATTAACAATATACTAATAACTAATCATTATTAGTAATAATAAAATAACATTGATATTAATATTAATTATTAATAAAATATTAATAGAAAATAGAAATGCGCTATATAAGTTCAACTTATTATTATAATGCATTATTAAATATGAATAAACGGTTAAAAACAGCAAATTTTTTCACTTCACTGAAACTTATGTCAAACTTCACTCCAACTCATTACCAACAGTTTTACACTTATTTTTGGAATGTGTGGTCAATAGACCTAATTTACATAAAATTACACCTAGAAAGATACACATTATAGACATAGACTTATAAGATCCGTTACTAATTTCTGATTGGCTGTTTGCTGTGAATTCAGAGAAGCGTGTTCTCCACTAATTGGAGTTCTGAGTTCTGAGAGAGTTCTGCGTGAATCTTGCTCTGTTTAAAAAGTGTGCTCTTGGCATTTGGCAGTGAAACAGATGAAGTGACAGCGGGGCCAGCCAATCACAGATTAGCAACAAACGGCTGAGCTAATCAGTGAGATTGTAGGCGGGCTTCAGATTGGGCAGCTCCGCTGGATCCTAGTGTTTGACTCGTGTCCGTTTAATATAACGTGACAGTGTTTTTGGAGGCCGCTCTCTCAGTTCAATCGCATTTCTCCCCCTTTGATGAAAATACGGAACAA
>BRDA01047128.1:194-18029 GCA_036984385.1 Crenuchus spilurus
ATATATATATATATATATATATATATATATATATATATATATATATATATATGTACACACATTTTTAACTTTTGTTATATATGTTATATGTTATATGTTATGCATTTTTATGTGATGTGATGTCTTGTACTGTAATGCTAAGCTTTTTATGTGATTTTATGCTGTGTGATGCAGTCCTTTACAAAAAATATACTGTGGTAGTACCATCGTTGTACGATGGTATCTGATGTTATTACACAGTAAATCTGCCAGTGTTAAATCAACACTATTAGAGTTAAATTAACACTGAGGGTGTCAAAATGTAACACTCTCAGTGTTAATTTAACTCCAATAGTGTTGATTTAACACTGGCAGATTTACTGTGTACCATAGTACATTAAAAAACAACATGGTATTATTAATGATTTTCTGCACATACCACGGAACTACCATTGCTGCATGAGTTTTACCACCATGCCATAAGAGTGTTACCATAATAAAAGTTGTACTGCCATAGTAAAACATGTATCATTGCAATATTACCATTGTAGTACCATGGTACTACCATCATGGTAGCGTCCAAAACACATTTTTACCATGATGAATTTATCATGTTTTTTTGGTAAGGTTTGCTATGTTTTGCAATGTAATGCTATTGTTATATGCTGCTGTATTATGTTTTATGTGTTATATAATACTATGTTGTTTTGTTATGCTATGCAATGCTATTATGCTGGACTATATCATGTGTTGCTATGTAATGTAATGCTATGCTCTTTATATTATGAGATTCAATGCTGTTATTTGATGCCATGCAATGTGATGCTATGCTTTGCTATGCTGTGCATCTTATATAATGCCATGTTATGGAATGCTATGTTGTTTTGTTATATGAAGTACAGTATGTGATGTTACGTTATGTTATACTATGTTTTGTGATGTGATGGTTGGTGAGGCTATGCTTTGTTGTTATGTTTGCATCTTATGCAATGCTATATGATGCCAAGCCATTTGAGGTGTTGCTAAAGCTATGCTGTTAGTTTAAGCTATGTGAGTCAACATGATGTGTGTTGTGATGTAGTGTTTTCAATGTTATGTTAGAGATGTTATGCTATGCTGTGTATTTTATGTGTTGCTATGCTGTTCTATGCAATGCTTTTTTGTTGTGTTATATGAGGCTATGTGATGTTATGAGGTTTGTGACGTTATGCTATTTAGTTATTATGCAATGCTATGTGATGCTATGCCATATGAGGCAATGCTATGATAAGCAATGCTATGTTGAAATGTTATTTTATGTTATGTGAGTCATTGTGATGTTTTTCAGTGTTATGCTGGTGATGTTATATCATGCTATGGTATGCTATGCTATGTTATATGGAGTATTTTTTAGCCTGTGTTCAGCTGAGCTCTTCTCTGTTGAAGAAGGCTTTCTTTAGATGAGTAAGCACTCAGGATGATGTATTTGTTGACCCGGTCGGCTGTGTTTGTGTCCAGGGGCCACAGCCAGAGGACAGGGCAGACGGTCAGTGGTCAGCAGCCTGCGGCTTGGTGTTCACTTGGCCCAGGGTGGGGCGCCACTCATACAGACGTCTACTTTATGAACTCTAAGAATGCCTCTTCTCTTCTCGCTCTCTTTGGAATGACGTCAGGTGTGGCGTGACTCACCTGAAGCCACAGCTGCACAAAGACACAAATTCAGCTCTCAAATGGGCCAGTTGCACTGGCAGAAATTAGTTTTTAACACGCTAATTATCATGATAATTTGTCTGCCTAAAACGGGGAACGTTCCATCTCACGGTTTGATTCACATCGTATTGCACAGTTAATGGACTGTGGATTCAGTAGTGGTGGAAAGTAACTAATTGCACTGACTTTAGTTACGGGACGTAAGCTGTTTTTTTGTCCAGGATATGTTTTTAAATGGCACTCGTTTTACTTGAATATAATTTGAAAGATATATTTAACTTTGCTCCACCACTTTCCTTCAGGCTGCAGCCAGCGGCTGTTGCATTTCATTGGTCATCCTTAGAATATCTGAACAATTGTACACCCTAATCATTCAGAATCAGCCATTAGCAGACGTGAGCATAACCTCCAGTTGACTTGAGCTTTTCAGTTTGTATTAGAAATGAGGTCACGTATGCTATTCCAGATTTATCAGCAAGTAAAAACAATGAATACAAACACAGCTGATCAGACACCAATGCAATGCAAAACTACTTTTGCTTATGTAGCATAAAATCTCTTCCCCTAACTCATTTCCTCTGGAAGGAATACTTTTATTTCTATTCCAGTAGGCTGTCTGAACTGTACTTCCATATATGCATGGTTTTCTACCCTTCTCACTTCTGAAATTACCCTGTCAAAAAAATAGGGACACTTTACAAAATGTTCTATACAAATTAGGATTATTTCTTTAACAATTGATAAATGCTAACTAGATGGATTTTTCACAAAACTGGACACCTTGAGCCACAACTTGAAAAATGTCCAATAGGAATTGCCTTTTCTCCTTTTTGGCCAATATTATCTGCCTAACTGCTTTGTGGAATACCCCCCATGTCTCGCATATAAATATTTGTGATGATATTTCTGTTAATAGAAACCCTAACCATGATATGCTTGTGATTACAGCTGTCACTTTTCACAAGTTAAAACTACCTTTGGGTTTTTTTTTTCAATATGTACTTTTGTCAATTTTGGGGAAAAATTAAAAATTAAAAATTAAAAAGTAAAAACCAGTCAAATTATTATTTAAGCTCTTTATATAAAAGAAGCAATGGTTTCAATGGAGTTAATGTATTGGGACAGTAAAAAATACTCTGAAAATGACTACTGAATTATCAGGAGGATGTCTGAAGTTCAACATTTGATAGATCTCCTTAGTGATAAAACTCTCAAGTTACTATAGGACGAACAAGCTTGTAACCCTGAGATAGTCTCTGGTGGACACACACACACACACACACACACACATTAAGAGACTAAAGTAGCTTTGTTTTTGTTTCTAACATGAGGTGACATCTGCATGCATGTGTGTCCAGACAGGAGTGAAAGGATCAGATGAACAAGTCTGGTGAAAAACAGTATGTAATTTAGACTCTAATTTTCTCAGAAGAAGAGAACAACTCTAACATGGTCAATCAAGACTGAAATAAAATCACAGAGAAGCACCTGCAAAAGAAGAAATTACCTTGTAAATTGAATCCTGTCTGAATACGGAGATATATGTCCAAAGCAAATACAAATCTCTGTATGTTGCCACAAAAGAGAGTTTTTAACTGGGCTTATTTCCTTGGTTATAATAATAATAGTATAATAATAACAGGCATATTAACAGCTGGCATTATTAATACAGTGGTAACCCTACTTACGAGCATCCCTACTAACGAGTATTCCAGGTAATGAGTCGAGATCTCGGAATATTTTTGTTCCAGGTAATGAGTAAAATTCCAAGTAAATTTTGTTTAATTAGCGTAAATTTGTTCAATTATGCCAACCGCTAGGGGCGCTGCGGTCGTAGCATCCCCTAGATGCTAGCGTAGAAGAAGAGGTCAGTCAATACCTTTGACCGCTGTCCAGTGAAAGTGAAAGTGCTAGTGAAAGCGACGCAAAGACAGCAAAAGGTAGTGAACAAGAAAGTTAGATACATTTTACTTTTACTTTTCATATGATAAGTGTAACCATGCCATACACGTACGCCCGTCCTCCTGTCTCCTTCTCCTTAGCGGCCAGCCTACACGAGCGTCGTCGTCGTCTCGTTTATGTTTTAAAAAACCCATATAAACACATTATTTAGCATATTAAAGTATACTGTATATTGGCCAGCTGACACGGATTAATCAGTTTTACATGTATTCTTATGGGGAAAATGCATCCAGCTAACGAGCAAACCAGCTAACGAACTCAGCTCCTGCACGGATTAAACTCGTAAGTAGGGTTACCACTGTATTATTATTATTATTATTATTATTATTATTATTATTATTATTATTATTTTAGATTTTATGAGTTTTTAGATATGGAATAGGCAAAATTATGAATTTATTTTGTGCAGTTTAAAATTACTTAATATCTAAATGATATTTTGTATTTCCTCTTTTTATAATATGCTGTGCATATTTCTTAAATATTCCAATATTCCTAATTTAAGGTCAGTCAAACCTACTGAGTGAAGAGCACCTGTGCATAAATGGATCTCAGTAACAGTACATTTGAAATGAAGGAGCAGCTAAAGTAAATTTAAATTTAAACTTTGAAGTATTTGTATAATTGAAGAAACACACAAGCATTGTCAAATTGAAATATGTTAAACTCCAAATGTGACTGGTGACTTCTGCTCTGAGGGACCTGGCTCTTCTCAATATTTCAAGTGACCAGGAACCCTAGTGTTCATCTACTCTTCACATAAATACAATTATGTACATACGGTAACTATTGTTATGTTTCCTACCTCATGACCTCCAGGCGGTGCTTAGAAGTGAATGACAAATATGACAGAGAGTACCTGGGAACAGCCCATGGCCCAAAATAGGACAGCTGCAAACACTCCTTTGACAGCTGCAATGTTCATGCTGCAGAAATGAGAGAAAGTGCACAGCAACAACCATGTAACTACTGCACATATATCTGTCAGAGCAGCCCATGATATCGCTAAGCTCCTAATGGAATGTCCTGTGGCAGGAATGAGCATAGAATGGCTCATAGCTCTGTAAGGCCCCTGATTGACCTTCACAAGCCAGTGCAACAACCAATGTAGGCTGTCAACAGTAAAATCAGACCGGTTCACTAAAGTTGGGAGTTTGATTTTCCAGCTCACAAAGGCTTTGAGCATGTAGTCCTTGTAGTGGGAGGAGGACCATCTTTCAATAACTCTAGCCCCAATAGTGACTAACATTAGTGGGATCATATTGCAATCAGTGTATGGGTCAACAAGCACCTTGCACAGGTGGACCAAGTCCAAGCATGATTATTAATTTATAGCACTTTTCACATATCCAAGGCCACTTTATAAATCAGAGAGTCAAAGTACTTTGAGAAAAGATAGGCATTTAGTTGGGTTTTAAATATAGAAAGAGAGGGACCAGAGGCAGGTAAGGCAATGCAGAGGGTGGAGGAAGGAAAACTAAAAGACATGTCACCTGTAGAGGACAGTCAGAACTATAAATGGCCAGGAGACCAGAATTGAATGACCTCAGCATGTGTGATGGGGTCTAGGGGTATATGAGAGCAGAGAGATAAGTGGGAGCTAGACTGCAATGCTTTAAATGTGAACAGAATGATATTTCTAACCAGTGTAGTTAATGGAAGACATGGGTGATATGGGCAGATTTCTTAGTGGGTAATAAGGCTTAATGGCACCAATAGCTGAGAAAGAGTAGAAGTCAGTGCTAGCACTAGCCTGGCAGCAAAGAAGAGCTGCATACCTTGGAGTCATCCAATGTTATGTGTGAGTAGAACATGTATCAAGAGTAGTTCCATACAGCAGATCCAGTTTGTGCTAATGAACAATGACGAGTTCAGCAAAATTCAAAATCCAAAAGCTAGCTATTAAGATACATCCACTGTTAAGCACCATCCTGGTATTTTTTTGTGTGTGTTTTGTTTTTGTTATGATGTCTGAATACATTGGTAATAACCACTTATATGAAAAACTTTGAAACTTTTGAACATTTTTCACCACATTGTTAATTCCAGCCACAGATTAAAATAAGAGGGGGGAAGGTTGATTTTTGGAAATTTTTGGACAACCCTAATCCTTTTTATGTTTGCAAGTATTTTTACTTATACTTAACTGGCAGACGAAAGGTGTCCCTAAACCTTTAACAGGCAATGTTAAGTTTACATTTTGTATTTAAAACAATCAATAGGTCAAAATAAAACAGACTTATACAACACTGTGGTAGGGAGCCTGTTCTGAAGCTGAATGGGAAGATAACTTCTGAGGTCAGTTAAGAGGCATCGTTACACTCACTTATGCAGGCTAAAATTATGCCATGATTTCCCATCAATGCTAGCAGACTTTCTTTAAATGCATTTACTCACAGGCACACCACTGTCCCACAAGCCTTAGTTTTGGTTTTCTAGTGGCCAGGCTTTTCTTATGAGCATGCCCAATTTCAGAGTAGCTGGGGGGTTACACAAAGTTATAATTAACCTCTGTGGTGTAGTTTGTGTTTTTTTATGGCTCTGAACTTTGTTAACCTTTTTTTCTTTTTTGCTCATCTTGGTAAAGATTTATGGGGCTTTCTCTGTTTCTGTCTCTCTTTCTTGTTTGATATCACACGTACAGATCACTTTGGCACAATGACAAGTGAATTGCTTGTACAAATACAAATAAATAAAAATAAATGAGCAGCAGAAATCCTCCTCTCTGTTTCTTCTGTCTTTAAGAACTCCCTGCAACACATATGAAGTTGATTTTACGATGCTCCCCTGGAGAGCGCTGCGGGATGCTGGGGTTCAAGGAAATTGCCAGAGCTCTCTCTCTCCCTCCAATCGACCTGCTCTCTGAACCTCAAGCAGCCACCAGGGAACTCCAGTGGTCTCAAACCACCATCAGACGAAATCTGAATAAAATTTGCTGGACAAAAAACATCAATTCTCTTCAATGAGAAAGGATGCAGGAACACAACATACAAAACCCACTTCCAATTCAATCCACTTCATTTTGCACCAATTCTTCTAGGTGAACTTTTGCCCCATGAATTTGCAAACCTTCTAGCTAGTTAGCCTACATGAGCTCTAGCTAGTTAGCCAACATGACCTCCAGCTAGTTAGCCAACATGACCTCTAGCTAGTTAGCCAACAGGAACTCTTAATGTAAATCTATTTTTCACTCAAAATCATATTTACACAATTTTTACACGTCATGTAGTTCGGAGTCAAAATTTTGCTTTGTTGCTAATGCTAATACTGCTAACGCTAACATTGTGATCTAGATAGCCCAGTTGTTTCTGCCAAAATTCACCCAAAACATCTCTCAAACTGCTCAAATTGTACACAGATCTGGTCTGAGACGTTTTTAAAAGACACATTATAACTTATAACTTAAACTTTAAAAATAAAACTTTTTAACTGAATATAACATCTGTCATCTTAGACTGTGACATTTTTATGACCTTTATGAATAAGGAATCTGATCCAAGATTAGTCTTCTACCAGCCCTGCTACTGTTTGAAGTTGCTGCCCATTGTGCTGGGGGTCAACAGTAAGTCCTAAAACACACTGGCTAATCTCTGAGACTTTATGTAAGATGTGGATGCAGATATTCAGTTTGCAACACAGCTCCAGATCTAAACAAAATAAGCAAATTTTTTTGGACTCCAAACATGTCTTGGCTGATCAGCTACATCTGGGGTATGATTTCTGGGTGAATAATTTCATTAACACATTGTTCCTTTTTAAATAACATTGACAAAATGTTTAGTTTTGCTTCACCCAAGCCAAGACAATATCACAACAAAGACGTGACTGTCCATAGAGAGATACAGGGAGTTGGCACGGCTTAATCAGGCCTCTAAATTTACAGAGAAGCAGTGAAAAAATTAAGGAGTGGAAACGCAAAGCCACTATCTTTTATTATGATTTTGTTATTGAATCGTATATTATTGTTGGCTGTGGCTAGTCACCTTGCTCTGCCTTATTTGCTAATATAAAAAAGGCTACTGTCACTTAGAGAACAGGAGCCTGAACCTTAACCTGAATCAGAGCAGGTGTGCAATTGACTGGCAAAGCAAAAATAATCATCTATACCATTTCAGAGATGTTGTTCCTATATTTTATCTTCGCAATGTATACTAAAATGTACTTAGCAATAATAACAACAACAACAACAAATAGAAAATGAAGAAGAAGAGGAAGAAGGTGGAGCATTGCCTGTTTGAATGCTGGGCCTCATCATAGCCTATTTTGCAAAGTAGGCTAAAGAGTTCTGAGGTACTGTAGGTTTCCAATTACATTATATTACATTAATCATATGTCCTTATCTATAGCAATGTTACAGCTGCAGGCAAATGCAGTGTTAAAGGTTTTGCCTAAGGACCAGTGGCTTATATATTGTAAGCATCCCACTACATTGTTTCAAACACTAGACAGCCAAACTATGGTTAGACTGCATTATATCCAACACGCTACATAAATACATTAAAACCTTCTCTCTGGACACTGTATTACAACCTCCTTTATGAACACTACATTACAGCCTCTTAGAACAGTACATTACTTTCCTGTCTCATAGACTTGTATAAAAGAAAACGAGCCTGTTAGTAATCCACCATTGCTCTGAGATTCCCTGCAGGGATTCAGTTCCACAGTTAGTCTCTAGAGAGGAGGTGAGTGCCAGTTGGACCTCTAGAGAAATATTGTCTCATAGGGCACTGCCAGCATGACAACTCCATGTCCTCCCAAGTTTCCAGCTTACCCACGCAAAGGCCCAGTGTGCCTAGTCGGTGTCAGTGAAATTTAATTCAGTTCAATACAGATCATTTGTACTGCGCTTTTGGCAGTTGTTGTCAAAACTAAGGTTATGCATTGGCAAGAACCTAATGAGATGATACAATCCACAATACAGGGGTTAGGATTCAGTATATTGCAATATATTGCAACACTGTAAACAAGCCAATACACTGTGCCCTTACTTAGCTGGAGTGGATCAGTCAAATGACTGAAGACAGATTACTATAAGACTACAGATTGGAAGATTAAACACAACACAATATGAACTAATGTCAGACACTCTGACAATTTTTACATTTAAACTATTAATTAAAAATAAATTATATACAGTGGTAACCCTACTTATGAGCATCCCTACTAATGAGTATTCCAGGTAACGAGTCAAGATCTCAGAATATTTTTGTTCCAGGTATCAAATAAAATTCCAAGTAATGAGTAGCGTAAATTAGTTCAAGTATGCCAACCGCTAGGGGCACTGCAGTCATAGCATCCCATAGACGCTAGCATAGAAGAAGAGGTCAGTCATTAATTTTGACCGCTGTCCAGTAAAAGTGAAAGTGCTAGTGAAAGAGACGCAAAGAAAGCAAAAGGTAGTGAACAAGAAAGTTAGATAAATTTTACTTTTACTTTTCATATGATAAGTGTAACCATGCCATACACATACGCCCGCCCTCCTGTCCTCCTTAGCGGCCAGCCTACACGAGCGTCGTCGTCGTCTCGTTTATGTTTTTAAAAACCCATATAAACACATTATTTAGCATATTAAAGTATACTGTATATAGGCCGGCTGACACGGATTAATCAGTTTTACATGTATTCTTATGAGGAAAATGCATCCAGCTAATGAGTTAACCAGCTAACAAGCTCGGCTCCTGCACGGATTAAACTCGTAAGTAGGGTTACCACTGTATAATAAAGCATAGCATTACCATATTTTCTTACACCCCTAGTCACAACGTAGCTTTACTGAAAAGCATGAGCAGAAATAATCTCATAATCTGAGTATACATCTGGTCCATTAACAAGGCCATACCAATTGGCTTTCATCCTAAAACCTGTCCCAATTTCCTGCAGCCTGCACATTTGAAATGTTCTGAGCATAACCAATAATGCAAGCAAAGCGACATATTTCATTAGCTAATGTTTAAACTCCTTTCCACATCACTGCTTTTCAGAGTGTATCATCCCAACTGTACATGGCAGCAATGTTGTAGATATCCTGTTCTAGCATCCATGCATGGTAATAGGCCTGTTGTCAGTCAGATACCTTTATGTTGAGTGCTGTCTTCACCAGGCATTGTACTGGTTTAGAAATATAGAAAACTCATTTTGTTCCCACCACAAGTCTACGCCCACATTTTAAACCATGACATGTATTTTCATTACAAGATTATGCCCCAAGAGGCTGGGCCCAAACCTATAATCGCTATGAACATTAGAAAGAAACCTTGAGAGGAATCAAGAGTCTCAAAGGGGAAACTCATTCTTCTGTCTATGATCCTCTCCATGCTCACTCCTGAATCATTGTTGTAGATGTCTAAAAGTTTTTATATGTGGACATTGGCTGGGTAATGTCATCCAAGTTCCTGTGCAGCCGCTGTGATTCTCAGACAGTTATCTGGGGCTGTTCTGTCTCTCTTCTGCGGGTTCTGTTCTGCATTTCCTGCACAGGACTCCTCAACAGTCACTGAGATGAAACACACTGCGCTCCCTGCTTCTGCTTCTTTCTATCTGTATACCACTTGGTTGCAAAGAGAGAAGAAGGCTGATATGATCACATACTCTAAAAAATAAAGGTTGCAAAGTGGTCGTTGGCTTGAATGTATTGGTGTGGAATCTTTACAGCATGTGAACTTTATTGCCAGATGAAACATTTATTGTTTATTGAGTTTTTTATTTGGTTATTTAATTTATTTAAGTTGCTGTATGGTGGCTCAGGAATTTCTCATCAAGATTCTTAAGAGAACGAACCTAAGACAAAAGACCGGAAATATTTGTGGTGCAAACAAAAATGTATATTTACAGCATAAAAGTAAAAAAATGTAGATAAAAAATGGTTAAATTCATATTGAAAATGTGGTCTTTATTTAATATGAGTTTGTTTTGACAAATCTGAGCACAATTTGAGATGTATATGAGATAAGAATGAAGTGCATGATTACATCTTTTTCACAGAACAAACAGGACCAACAGGACGCTTAAGCTAAAGTCTTCTTTGGATCTCCATCTGATCTAGGAGAGATGTTACAGAGGTTTTTCTTTGTGCACACCCCACATCTCGTTTACAAACATGGTTCTTTACAGAACATCTATAGAAAAGTTCTTTAGGACAACCAAAGTGGATGTGTTACTTCAAACACCTCTTTACAACACCTACAGTTTTAACAGTGTATTAGGGATGGACGGATAAGAGTAAACAGCCCAGCTGGAGACAGGTGGCACTTCCCACGATCCCGGAAGTACTTATTCCGTGCTCCCTGTCGACCCCTGTGCAGAGGAGGGGTGAGACGGGCAGGAAGTAGGTGGCGTGACCTCCCTGAGCGGCCTTTTTCTCCCCCCAGCGCTCCAGGAAGGAAGGATGCGGTTTGCTGTCCTCCGGCGCCACTCCACATCCCAAAGAAAGAGACGGCATTATTAATTCCAGGCTTGTCTCTTCTCTCTCTCTCTTTCTCTCTTTCTCTCTCTCTCTCTCTCACTCCCTGACTCTGTGTTTCTCTGACTCGTTCTCCTCTTCCTTTGAGCTCCTGTTAGACTTAAAAAAACAGTGTGGAAGTTGACAGACCACATTTCTCTCTGTTCTTCCCAGTCACAGCACGGGGCGTGGTGATGCTCTTGTTTAGTTGTCTCCTGCTTCACATTAATCTGCTTATTTGTTTGTCTTTGTCATTTTATGTGCCTGCTGCATAACACAGAACGGGCAGAATGGGTGTCTAATGTGGTGCAGACTTTCCACTGGCATGTGATGCTCATGTCTTCCTTTAGACTGATCTATGCCACTCTGTATACACAGACTATGATTAACATCTAACTACTGCTGCTAGAGTTTCTTTCTTGTTTATTTCATGGCAAAAAGTCATATAGGATGGCTTTCATTATGTAGATGTGAGGGGAAACTGCGGTGTCTGGTGAAGGAAGCGCATGTTAAAACAAGTCTAAATGTACTTATTGTTATTATTTTGTATATTGGGTGTAAACTAAATGTCAAGCTTATTTGAATTTCCAAGATGCTGCCACCCTTCACCTGGTGTCCCAATATAAGGCCCTGTTGGACATCAGTCAAATCACGTCATTTGGTTATGATGATTGTTTTGCACTCTGCTACAACTGACTGGTGTGCTCACTTATTTATACATGCATCAAATCCTGTCACATGGTATATGTGACTTCCTGGGCACAGGTAATTCCAAAACAGGGGAGTTCATAAAATTCTGATTATATATATATATATATATATATCGTATACGCACACACACATTTACATTTACATTTAGTATTTGGCTGACGTTCTTTTCCAACGCAATTTATTCTTAACACAGGTGGCAATTATGGACTTCCCCAAGGGCTCCGAAAAACTGTCAGCAAACACTGAAAGAGCTGAACAAAATACTGAACAGTGTTGCAAAATTAAACAAAAGAGTATGTCTCAGCACCATAATATCATCATGTTGTTTTGGCCAGAAAGGCATAGTCTTGCTGTTACTTGTATTTTTTAGTACATGGCTGACTTTACTGATGCTTGCCAAATACACATATATAGAGGTAGAGATCTATCAACCACTCTATCATTATGTCTATCAACATTACACTCTTATCATCCACTAGCATCACTTATCACAACAGATAAACAGGTGCTTTCACACTTACTGTTAGAAAGCAATTTAACAATCTTTCTGCATACAGTTTTGGTTTTACTATTTGCAAAAAACGGATATTTTACTTTTACTGCTAGAGACGTGACATCCCACAACAATAAATAACTGTTACACTTAAGCATCTACAGTAACATTATTTGGAAAATACATATATAAACATTCTATTCTTATATTTACTCAAAACATCAAAAATGTCATATATTGAAATATTTTTTACATACTTTCTATTACTAACTTTCCACAAAATGCTGTGTAAACAGGCTGTGGTCCAGTACTGGTACACCAATAACCAATGGCACACTGAACATCCATGGTATTTCTATACAACATGCTGCAATTAATTGGACTGGTTCAAACGTGTCATTTGTAGCTGAAACAAACACAACAAATGACAGAGCAGGTGAGTTTGCAGGGCTTTAAGGCATAATGAGGAGCTGAAATTACCCTGCCATCTAGTGCTCTTAGATGTGCACTACACTGCTTTGGAGAAAATGATGCAGTGTATTGGTGTTTCCCAAGCTTGGTCATAAAATGTACAGGGCCCACCATGGTATCACTGCACACCAACTAATCAGCTCAATACAAACCTTTGAGTGGGTTTATTAAAGCAGTCAAAACGCCTTCAGGACCAGTGTTGGGAAACACTACAGTAACCATGCAGATCATATGTACTAGCCCTCCATCCAAAACACCTGATCTGAAATTTATCAACTCATTAATAAAGCCTTCTGATAATCTTGTTAAAGCTGTTAATCACTTCCTGCTGATGATTCTGTATATGCTCTATAAACTGTTGATATACAGTAATATTTCATACAGAAGTCAAAAATCATATATGGTGAACACTGACCTCAGTTACATTCACAAGCATTGGAGTAAACCACAGTGTTCACAAGAGGTTCCACAAAGCAGGAATTCTGTTTTATTTATCAGGATTGTTCTCTATGACAGCTTTAACTTTGGACTTAAGTGTTCTGGTTAAACTTAAAAGTCTAAAGCCCTTAGTCAGACTGTGATAAACTGTGCTGTTAACATGATCGTCTTAAGTAGAGTCTTAGACCACTGCTGTGTATGTAAACAAGGTTAATGATTGAACATTCACCTTAGATGCTATCCACTGCATTATGCTACCTGGCACCACCTAGCTTTCATTCAGCATATTAGCATTTAACATGTGAAGCGATGTGACCTTCCAGGTTTCACCTCAAAGCACACATCTCCTTCATCTAATCAAAAACTTCAACAGCAATTAGTTAAATTTAGGTGTGTTTGATAGGGGTTGAAGCTAATGCCAGTAGAAAGGTAGATGTCCATGTGCAGGTCTGGTGAGAACTGCTTTAGGCAAATGAAAAGGAGCAACTGTTCTTTAGGTTGAAACACTTCTTAGACAGAGAGATGCCACAGCAGACTGGCAGAATGCCAACAGAAGCTTAGTGAACACACCAAAAGACCTCAGACTTTATTAGACAATACCAAAAGAGTTATTAACAGAAACTCACAGTCTAGTGGCCTCTAAATAATTCACTCTGGCAGTGTGGGCACCTTATAAAAGCATCATAAACGTCTATTTGGCCCCAGTCATCTAATAGGTCTCAGTGGTCTTACTAATGCTGTTATGTGCAACGTCCATTGAAAAACAAGCAGCCATGAAATATGAACCTGCTGCATTTTACTTTTTGTTAAACAAAAAATTACACAAGGGCCCGAGTAGCTCAGCAGGTCATGCTGTTTGCCATCAACAGCCGGGGCCCAAGAGAGCAAAAATTGTCCATGCTCTCTCTGGGCAGGTAGATGGCGCTCTCACTCTCTATCACTCTCACATTGCAATGTCCGCTGGCTCAGGCATATACTGATTGGTCCATTCAGAGCTGGGAACCCTGCGCTTTCCTCTGAGTGTGTTGGCTCCCCAGTGACGGTATATCAGCGGTAGTTCAAAAAGAGGCGGTGGCTAGATACGCAACGGAGGAGGCTTGTGCTTGTCTTCGCCCTCCTAGAGTCAGGGACATTGCAAAAGTGATGGGGAGAGGCCTAACGGAGGGGATGGGCTAATTGGCTACTACCACATTGGGAAGGGGATAAAAATTGGCAAAAACTTAGAAATAAAATTATTTAAAAAATGAGTCCAATTTCTGTAATTCTTTCTGTTTAGAGATATTAACATTTTTGTAATGTAAATATATTTTCTAGCAGTGAACAACAATTTTACTACTGAGTCATCTGAAAAGCAAAGCTTATACACTGACATCAGCAACTGTCCCCAATCTTTCCCAGTTTATGATGTCTAACACTACAGAGGTCAGTCTTTCAGCACTTTTACTCCTAACATGACACTCAATCCTGTGTACGGGTAGAGGGCCTCAGAATAGTTCTGCTTTCATTACAGGCGACTTGTGAAGGAGTGCTTGGCTTATAATTGAGTTAACGAGTGTGTTTGCTGGTAACTCGAGCCAGCAGTGGCTGAGCATAGAAGAAAGGCTCGTGATACACACCAATCCTCTCTGACAACTGGCACTTTCACACCAGGCCTCGGCAAACGAGGGGAGGTCTGTGGACTGGATCTTTCTCTAATGAAAAAATAACACAAAGATGAGATGAGTGGGGAGAGCACAACTGCACACCGCCGCTGGCAGCAGTCGCCACTCCGACTGTCATTGGCTAATCCAGGGTTATAGAATGAGTTCATCGACATATACACACACATACACATACACTCACATAAACACACATTGTAAACATACAAAATACACCTATATGGTAGATAATATGATGAAATGGATAATGAGTATGTAGCATCTACTATAGTATATCATCTACTACACTACTATTCTTAGTCACTCTAGAACTACACCTACTGCTTATTAACACACAAACACACATTCATTTCTGTGAATTTCTTTATATTTTAACCGTGGTGGGCTGTCAGGACCTGCAAGACCTTCTCTGCTGGCCTAAAAAATATCTGAATCACAAACTGATGTTAATAATATTTTGTCCATGAATATGTATTAAATAATTCCAAATGGTCTGTCCGCTTCCTTTTATAGCTTTTCTGATGGTTGTGCTGTTTCCAGACATGTATTTTCATATTAAGGCATTTAACCAATCACATTTCAGCCATCATTTGTTGCCAGGCAGGGTCAAAATCAAAGATGTCTGCCAAGGCCTTCACAAGTCATTCTGCAAACTCTCTTAACACAAAATAAATGTCGATGAAACTATTGCTTCAACCAATCAGATTTTGAGTTGGCGTCACCAGGGCCCTCTAGCAGGTGTCTGGCAACATCAGTGTATTCAGACTCGTTGACTGGATAGTCAGTCTAGTTAGCATTAGCTTCAATGTCAATAGGAAAGGACTTCTTGATGGAACTGAAGTGCATGGAGAGTCTGTACGACAGAGTAATTGCACTGTTTTTGAGGAAAGAGAGGAGGATGGATTTTGTTTACAAATAATCAGATTTTTTGGTGAGTAAAATGTTGCTATTTTCCTAAATAATATTGTAAGTTTATGAGGTTATTATTGATGTTTTTATGTGTGTTGCGACTGTAGCTGCAGAAGAAGGAGACTTGTTCACCCCTGTAGAGGGGTGTTTTATTATTATTAAGATTAGAGGAGTTGTCAAGCCATGCAATGGCTCTTTATACTGTATTTCTGCATAATAAATTGTTTTTAGAATCACAAATTAGTTTCTGAGGGGTAGGTTGATTCAGACAGAGCATTACTGAAGGCCTAGGTGTGAAATGCATGGTCCGCCACTGTATTTTAATGATCCTCACAACATTAGTTTGTAAACAGGATTTGGTCCCCACAAGGTCACATAAACCTGGTGCAAACACACTATATAATATCCATTTAAATCACACTGTATTAATGTACTTTTTTCTTAAAGTTAGCATAGTCTATTGCCCACTCCAGCACCCTGCAAAGTCTGCAGTGACTTATGCCAATGCTGTGCCATGCCTCCAGCTGAGACAGAGATGTAGTTAAGGACAAGAAAATGACTGGAGTAAAAGAGAAAGTAAAAATGAGACTGCCCTGCTCCTGGAGCCCCTGGAGTGCAGGAGAAAATAAAGTGCTACCAGTAAAAGAGAGAGAGAGAGAGAGAGAGAGAGAGAGAGAGAGAGAGAGAGAGAGAGAGATAGAGAGAGAGAGAGAGAGAGAGAGAGAGAGAGAGAGAGAGAGAGAGAGAGAGAGAATGGATGCCCTACAAAGTTCTATAAAAGTTCTACTAGTTTATGTGTTATGGGCTTTTCCACTGAGCTCCATGAAAAATGCCACTTGCTTGGAAATGAGCAAGTAAAACTTTTAGTTCTCCATAGCTGAGAATCTTTCACATGGTACTTTTGTTCATTTCCATCATTTCAGTAATACCTTCCTCAAGACTTTATCTCTGTTAGTCTCAGTCTTATATTCAGACAGATCCATGTGAATACACGGGGAAGTAGAGCTGATAAAATAAACGAGTGTAGAAACAACTTATGTGTACATGATGTAGTTGCAAACTTCATTACGTACAAGTACTGTATCTTTTATTTATTGTCCATTTTATCAGCTCCACTGACCATACAGGTGCACTTTGTCATTCTTTACAGACTGTAGTCCATCTGTTTCTCTGTATACTTTATTTGCTTTCTTCCACCTGTTCTACAATGAACAGGGCCTCCATGGAAGAGGTATTTTGGCTGGTGGATCATTCTCATTGCATTACAGTGACACTGATGTGGTGGTGGTGTGTTAGAGTGTTTTGTGCTGATATGAATGGATCAGACAGCAGAGCACTATGTTATCTCACTGTCCACTGTATTAGACACCTCTGCTTTGTTAGTCCACCTTGTAGACATAAAGACAGGAGCTCATCTGTTGCTGCACAGTTTGAGTTGGTCATCCTCTAGTCCACTGATGAGCACAGGACACTGTTGGCTGGATATTTTTGGTTGGTCCACAGTTTTCACTCCAGCAGTTGTTTAACAGCATGAGCAGCTCTGCTGTGTCTGATCCACTCGTACAAGCATAACACACACTAACACACCACCACCACGTCAGTACAACTGCAGTGCTGAGAATGATTCACCACCCAAATAATAGCTGATCTGTGGGGTCCAGATCATTGAAGAACAGGTGAAAGGAGGCTAACAAAATATACAGAAAAACAGATGGACTACAGTCTGTAAATGTAGAACTACAAAGAGCACCTGAATGCTCAGTGGAGCTATAAAATATAAAAGCTATAAAAAGATCAAATGGACAATGAGTGTAGATCCAAGGTATGTTTACCTAATGAAGTGTCTAGTGAATGTGTTATATTCACACACACACACACACACACACACACACACACACACACACACACATTACACTTATATAGTGCCTTTCTAGACACCCAAGGACGCTTTACAATCAACACACTTCATACACACTCATTCATATATATATTACAGTGACACTGATGTGGTGGTGGTGTGTTAGAGTGTTTTGTGCTGATATGAATGGATCAGACAGCAGAGCACTATGTTATCTCACTGTCCA
>BRDA01047130.1:0-10587 GCA_036984385.1 Crenuchus spilurus
TATCGCGATTTTTTTCTTCCCATAAGGTAATAAGATCACTTCTGAGTCAAAGCGACATGTCCCAAATGTCACACAGACACTTTTATTACCATTCAACCATTGATGTACATGATAAATTGCTCAAAAATAAACTATTGGTATATAGTAAATAATAATGTTCCTCAAATAAAATAATGTACTTTCCTCCATAACAAGACTCAGCTGTGGTATTAACATGTAAATAGAAAACATTCAGAGCAAAAATAGGTAAAGGCCGACTTGTTCTTTAAAAAGTCTGTTTCCAGTGAAGCAAAAGCACATCATAGGTATACAGTCATGGCCGAAAGTGTGGGCACCCCTGAATTTTTTCCCAGAAAATGAAGTATTTCTCCCAGAAACTTATTGCAATTACACGTTTTGTTATACACATGTTTATTTCCTTTGTGTGTATTGGAACAACACAAAAAAACAGAGGAAAAAAAGCAAATTTGACATAATTTCACACAAAACTCCAAAAATGGGCCGGCCAAAATTATTGGCACCTTTTCAAAATTGAGGGTAAATAACTTTGTTTCAAGCATGTGATGCTCATTCAAACTCACCTGTGATAAGTAACACAGTAAGAGTAAGGTGTGGGCAATAGGGGTGCAGGAAAAAAATCGCTTTGAGCTCGCATCGCGTTTCTAACATTGAACGATTCAGAATCGATTCTCATTTCCAAAAAAAACGATTCTTTTTGCGGGTGTGGATGTGCCTTCTGAGCCACCGTAGTGATAGGCAAAACAAGGAAGCAGCGTCGGCTATGGACAGGCATGCAAGCCAAGCCGTGGTCTTTGAAAGCAACCATTTGGAAACACTTTGGATTTTACTGTCAACCCGGCCCGGGTAAGAAAGGGCTTGACGTGACTCATGTGATTTGCAGAGATTGCAATGGTAAAGTAACGTATTTCGTTCGTATTTGAAAGAATCGGAAAAAAATCGATTCGTGACCCCAAGAATCGATTCAGAATCGATTCTTGGGGTCACAAATCGATTTTTTTCCACTTGATTCCCAAAAATTCGCAGCCCTAGTGGGCAATTTAAAAATCACATCTGAAACCAGATAAATAGGAGAGAAGTTGACTCAATCTTTGCATTGTGTGTACCACACTAAGCATTGAGAACAGAAAGAGGAGAAGAGAACTGTCTGAGGACTTGAGAACCAAAATTGTGGAAAAATATCAACAATCTCAAGGTTACAAGTCCATCTCCAGAGATCTTGATGTTCCTTTGTCCACAGTGCGCAACATAATCAACAAGTTTACAACCCATGGCACTGTAGCTAATCGCCCTGGACGTGGACGGAGGAGAAAAATTGATAAAAAGTTGCAATGCAGGACAGTTCGGATGGTGGATAAGCAGCCCCAATCAAGTTCCAAAGAAATTCAAGCTGTCCTGCAGGTGTAGGGTGTATCAGTGTCAGCTCGAACTATCCATCGACATTTGAATGAAATGAAACGCTATGGCAGGAGACCCAGGAGGACCCCACTGCTGACACAGAAACATAAAAAAGCTAGACTGCAGTTTGCCAAAATGTATGTAAGTAAGCCAAAATCCTTCTCGGAAAACATCTTGTGGACAGATGAGACCAAGATAGAGCATTTTGGTAAAGCACATCATTCTGCTGTTTACCGAAAACGGAATGAGGCCTACAAAGAAAAGAACACAGTACCTACAGTCAAATATGGTGGAGGTTCAAAGATGTTTTGCTGAGTCTGGAACTGGGTGCCTTGACTGTGTGCAAGGCATCATAAAATCTGAAGATTACCAAAGGATTTTGGGTCGCAATGTAGGGCCCAGTGTCAGAAAGCTGGGTTTGCGTCCTAGATCATGGGTCTTCCAGCAGGACAATGACCCCAAACATACTTCAAAAAGCACCCAGAAATGGATGGAAACAAAGCGCTGGAGAGTTCAAAAGTGGCCAGCAATATGACTGTACGAGTTTTGTAACCTGATTTGTTTCTGGACATGAGGCTGGTAAAGTTTCAAAATGGGGGATCTACAAGTGTAAACATGACGCAACATAAACTATATCGATATAAACGATAGTATCATCTAATATCTCATATAAAAATATAATGATATTTCATAAAAGCTCAATATATCACCCAGTCCTAGTATCTAGGCATATGGTTGCAGCAGTAACCAGTTGCATGGTATACCACGGTATTAAAATGCACAGTTATCATACCGTGGGCATTTTCCTATTACCAGTACTAAAGGAAAAAGGCAAGCAGCTGATAAATTCAATCACGCATGAGCAGGTCGCACCGCCTTGGCTGCCCCTTGGTCACTGGCACTACGCTCAAGCACACAGCAGCAAAAATGGCAGAGAGAAGTGCAGCTAAACGAGGGAATACCTTAAACTTGTTCTTCCATCTACAAAAACACCATCCCTCTGGCCAGGTCAAAGTAGGTGCCTCGTTAATAACTGTCTCCCTAACAAAAATGCATTAAATTTCAACTATAAAACCTCACTGTTTCCTCATGATAAAAATGCCATTAATTTGCGTGCGTTCATTTTCAAAACTTGATATGCCAATTTTTCATCCATTAAAATCAGACTTGAAATGATGTGAAAGCCTTAAAAGAGAAATCTCTACTATGATCATGTCAGAAATAATTCCCTCTGTCTGCAGTATCTGGTTATTTCACACTAACTTAGCAGTAAACAGCAGTTTACACTTACAAGAGTAGTTGATCAGACACTGACCCAGGCTCAGTTTCTCAGATAATACATATTTTTATAGTGATACTTACATAAATGTACTGAACATTTTAAATGCATGATCTTTACTTCTAAGAGTACATGTAAAGTGTGGTATTAGTACAATACAATAATAATAATAATAATACAATAGTTTGTTAAACAAAAATGTTTAGAGTCAGTACAACTTATAATACCGTATCCATGTGAATAATCTGTGCACCGTAACTTTAAAAGGGAAAATTCTGGAAACAAATTACTTCCACATAATCACAGAGCCATTTTTCCAACACTGGACACTTTTGGCTCTCTCTCCAACACACATACATACACACACACACACACACACACACTATCTGTCTGTCAGGGTGGGCAAGTGATGGTGTTTGCGGGGGGATGTGAAAGAACAGCATTGCCACAATTTCTGCAACAAGTTTTGTTTTTAAGTGCGCAGATTATTGGAGTATATACTGTAACATCATGATACCATGATAACGATGATAATGCAATGTTTTCTGAGATGGTTATACTGTGAAATCCTCATACCATTGCAACCCTACTAGGCATCCACACTGACTTCTGCATTTGCCAGAGTCTAAGTTTGCGGTATCTTCTGAAGTATATCTTACACAAACTGCATGTGTTGTCATTTTGAATCAAGTGTTTTGTTCATTTTTATAGTCTTTGAATCTGTAGTGCATTTGCAAAATGCAGCATTTTGATGTTTTAAGGTTTTACAGAGCATTTTTGCAACAGATGTATATTTGAGTATTATGAACTTTTCTCATTCATATTCAAATTAGTGACCAGCGCCTCATTTGTAATGTCTCTGTTAACATACATTAACTTAACACTTAATGTCCATATACAGCTACGTAACTGAACGCACCATAATTACGTTCATGCTTAATATAGGGGTTTCATTCAGAAAACCTTTTAACTTTGCTTTGTATGTAGCATTTGTCAGGTTTTACAGCGTTAGCATAATGCTAATCTTCATTAACCTTTAGTATTAATTTAGTGTCAAGTCAACAACTGTTTTTCAGCCGTCTCTGTTAAGTTATAAACTTAAACAATAGGTTGAAAATTCTGGCACTATGTGGTATTCGAGTTTCTTTTAATACACTACCAATACATACATTACATAACTGACCAAATCTGGTGTTCCGCTACTGGATTATGAAGAGAATGTAAACACACTCACTGATCTTTACATGAAACTGCACTAAATGTACACATTGTTCTCCACTCTGGCAGCTCTACTTTCACACTTTCTCTACATAATATATCATTATATTAACTCTCTGACACCAAGTATTGATTATATTGGTTATTTTATCTTGAAACCGTTTTAGGAAGCTTCTAAACAAAAAAATATTTTGTTGATAAGTAAAATTAAACAGACCTATCTGCTTTAACACTCACCTTTGGTCACTGAACATTTATAAACAAACTCTTTCACTGAACACAGTATTAACAGACAATAACTGAGCTCAGAAGTTGACTCAGTCTTGTTATGAAGAGGTCGTTATGGTCTCTGAAATTCAATAAAAAAAACACTGCAGCTCCTCTTCTTGTTCTTTTAATGGCGGTTGACAGACAGACGTGAGGTGCATTAGCGCCACCTATTGAGCGGGAGTACAGAGTCTGACTTCAGGAACAACAGTGAACTGCAAGTCCTTTTAAAGATAGGGTGACCAGATTTGGGTTTCTGGAAAGGAGGACACTTTTTTTCTTTTTTTTTTTCTTTTTTTTTTTGTGGGGGGGGGGGTTGTCATCGGTGTATGATATGACATTGACATTGGTATGATGATACTGAACAGCACAAAACAACATAGTACACTAACAAAAACATACACTGACATTTTTTGAGTGTAATAGTGATAGACTAAGTTTAAAAAATAATAATTTCTTTGTCACTAAGAAATCTGTGACTTTAGCCGAAGAGCTCTCGCCCCTGGCTCTGGCTGCTTTCGCGTGCTTTGTTGAATTGACGTGCACCTCCAGGTCGTTGGCACCTTTATTTGCCACAGACACATAAGTGCCTGCCTTACACGTCAAGCACAACCCTGGCGAAAGCACAGGAATTTTTTCTTTAACTCCTCCGTAAACGTACACTTTTGTTTCGGCATTGCTGTAGAACCTGCGGACACTAATGTGGTTTCGCTTGTAAACACTCAGGAGTAGACTGGTAAGCCCACGCTTTCTTCTTCACACACACACACACACACACACACACACACAATGCCTTACAAAACAAGCACTTTGGAGCAGCAAATCCAATTTCATTGTAATACAAATTATGACAATAAAGGCGATTCTGTTCTATTCTATTCTAAAGTAGTTTTGAAACCAGTACTTTTACTTGAGTAAAAAGC
Source organism: Crenuchus spilurus (assembly GCA_036984385.1). Taxonomy (NCBI): domain Eukaryota; kingdom Metazoa; phylum Chordata; class Actinopteri; order Characiformes; family Crenuchidae; genus Crenuchus; species Crenuchus spilurus. Next base: position 5,104 of record BRDA01047130.1, read on the forward strand.
TTAAATTGATTCTTCAACTTCTATAAGTCTTTTTAAACCCCTGTATCTATACTTCTACCGAAGTAATAAATGTGAATACTTTTAACACCTTTGTACTTATGAAAGGATTATAGATGAAAAGGTTGACAGAGAGAAAAAGTTGTGTCAGAAGTGGGATTCGAACCCACGCCTCCATTCGGAGACCAGAAACCTCGAATTAGAGGAAGGTTTTTCCCTTGAGTCTGGCGCCTTAGACCACTCGGCCATCCTGACATCTTAATGTATATTTTTGATTTATGGTCCTAAGTACTGTTCTATATTATGTGTAACGTTGTTCATCATTATACGCTTTAGTGAACGTAACCGAACTGTTCAGATCCTCTTATTCTCAAACATTAGTATTTAACAGTACATGATGTACAGCTCGGAGCTGGTTTAATTAGCTGGTTACATTTTTCTTAGTTCATGCGGACGTTTCTATTGATTTCAGGAAATCATAGTACATGCCGATCTATAAAAAGTGGCCTGTATAACCACGTTATTCTAAAGACATTTTGTGCAGTATAAACCCTAGCTAGCATTTAGGCTAATCAGTTTTTATATGTTACTGAGAAGATCCCACTGACTCAAAATGGACTTAAAATGCATGGAATTAACTATTCGTCCATATTACGATAAATGATTTACAGATGACAGGTTTTCAATAAAGCTTCATATGCGCCCACATATTTTCCACAATCACAGGAACGCCTTCTAGTGTCTGACAAACCATCGTCAAGCAGAAGTTCACAGATCTTACACTACAGTCCTTGATGGCTGACATTGCGTGGATCATAGACATTAGACGCCACATTGAGCGCTGACTCGTGTGTCAACGTCGCCGCCATATTGGAGGTGGCAAAAGCGACCAAAATAACATGAGAGAGATGTTGCGCTGTGGTGCTGCGTGGTTTTTTTCGAACAGTTTTACAGTCAAAACGGGATAACATGGGATTACCTTTCACAGGTAAGACTGACGAATTGTTTTTGATCGTTTTTGGCCATTCTAACATTTTGGGGAAAAAAATTGTGCCTAAAAGTTTCCCAGTGTATATTAGTGCACATCTGAATGTGTGAATGAATGCACTAGCTTAAATAACTTTGTAGAAAGGTGATTTATGAAGTTCAGCCACTTGTATTAGTTCAGTCAATTGTATTAGTTCACAGCGCAGCTTTGTCTCCTCCAATATGGCGGACACACAGTTACGTTACATCAGCGGGCCAACCCAGTCAATGCGGCGTCTAAGTATATAATGTCTATGGTGTGGATAAGATGTAGATCTGCACAACTCTCGTCACGTGACTCTCCAGTCATTGTTATGAAACAGTAAACGTAAAAGACGGTGTATAACTGGTTACATTAACGTGCTTGTGTACATAGCAGTCAGCTAACATAAAGCCACGACATGTCTATTTACAGAAATGCAGTTTGGTTCCTGAAAGGTCTTCAAGAATATACTAGGTAAGTCTACAGGGTTGTAGTTTCAGTGAAGTTAGACTTGTTCTGTTTAGTGTTAGAGTTCATGTTGGTTATAAACAGCGGTTAAAATGAAACTGCTGTTCTACGATTCAGTATTTACTGATATTTTAAAATCTGTTTTCTCTTATTTGATGACCTTTCTGTCTCGGAAAGGACCAACATTTCAGAAAAAGTGCAAAGAAAACTAACAGCACAGCTCTGGAAAAAGCTGACAGACTTCATATAACCAGCTTCTCTGGTTTTAGGGTCTATATGGGATTTCTTAACATTTCATATATAATAAAGAGCTATTGGTGTATTTATTTGACAACTAATCAAACAAATGCATGTGCAGTGTTTTCAGACCTAGTGCATAGAAAACTGTTTCGTTTTAATTTTCAAACATAATGTTTTAAGGACACTGTTGATGGACTAACCCCAATTTGGCCTGCTCTACACCACTCTTACTTTGTGAGGTTTTAAGGGGGTTCAGTTCTGCGCATTTCTAGGTTAATCTGTTTTTTTTTTTCTAGATCTAAATATAGTTTCAGGGATCAGAGTATTGAATGGATTATCAACAGTATTGACTAGAATATGTGCATTAACAGCTTCTCTGCCTTGTGTAATATTATTTGTTACATTGTTAATTCCAGGTTTTTCTTTATACATTGGTGATTTTTTTTAAAGATATATTTGTTAAAACTTTATAAATCTTACATTGTATCTAGTTTAATATTGGTTTTCCTTGTTTTACAGGAGTGGCTATGAAGTAGCAGCAAAACACTTCACAGCTTCTGATCTGGATGTGGATTTAAGCAACAGGTCGTTCCTCATAACAGGGGCCAACAGTGGTATTGGGAAGGCCGCAGCAATTGATATTGCTAAACGAGGTCAGGCCTTTTGCACATTTAGATACCAGTCCATCATGTATGAGTTGTTTTTTAATTTTAGTATTTGCAAAGAAAAAAAAACAACAACTATCAACTCATTTCATGCCATAAATGATTAACAGACATGTTAAGTAGAGGATCAGATTGTTATATTACTTATAACCAGTCTGAGTTTGTCCCCTATCAAGGTTTGAATAAGTCATGAAAAGTTCTGGTAAAGCATAAAAAAATCTATAAAATAGGAATACAGCCTGATCTATGCTGTAATCTCTCAGGTGGTACAGTACACCTGGTATGTCGAAATAAAGGTCGGGCGGAGGAAGCCAAGAAAGATATCTTGGAGCAGAGTAAAAATGAGGTATAATTTATGAAAATACATTTTTAAAGTTTGCAAAAAGCAACTTTCTCTATTGAAGTGTGCCAGACATTGACATTCTGTAATTCTGACTTGTACCTCATTCCAGAATGTGCACATTCACATTGTGGACATGTCCAGTCCCAGGCAAGTGTGGGAGTTTGCCAGTGCATTCACTCAGGACCACAGTTTGCATGTACTGGTTAGTGGATTCTGGATGCCTCTGTAGAGAGCAGGGTTGGGGAACCGAGGACAGGAATTGAGCACAGCGTGGTTATTTATCTGCTCTGACACAACTATTTCACCTGGAAAATTACCTGCTGAGTTGTGTGTTTGATTTGGAAATTGAACTGGCAAGGACTCTAGATCTGCAGGACTCTCTGGTGTACAGTATTAAAATAGGATGTTGGACATCCTACTTTTTCTGCTTAAGAGATTACTTTGTATGTATAATTTAGCTGGTGGAATGGTCACACCCCATTGGGAGGTAATGTTGCCTGCCACAATCATGACATTTTTTGCTGACCAGTATTTGTAATATAAATAATTGTGAGTAATAATTTGTCTTTTTTATTTAGTTTATGCAGCTATCAGATTACAGCCCTGCAGTAGCTAAATTGATTAGCTGCTTTGCTCCCTAGTTATCTATACATTGGTATGCAAAAGTTTGGGCACCTTGGTAACACTTTCTGTTACTGTGAACAGGTAAACTAATATAAGATGACCAAAAGTCATAGAGTTAATCATGACGCATTTATTTAATACTTTAAGCAAAGTTTCTTTTGAATTTTTGTCTTTTACAGTTTCAAAAAAAAGAAAAGGGCTTTAAGCAAAAATTTGGCCACCCTTCATGGTCAGTACTTAGTTACACCCGGTCATGCTCCTTGCCCAGTTTCGGTATATGTGAATGAATAAATATTACACTTATATAGTGCCTTTCTAGATACCCAAGGACGCTTTACAATCAACACACTCCATATACTCCATATGTCTCTGAGTTCCAGTGTTTTTTGTGTCTCTGTCCTAGTCGACCTTGTCACGCCCATCTCGTCAGTGCCTGCACCTGTTCCCCTCCTTGTGTTTTCATAGTATACCTGATTAAGCTCTTTATATTCCATCCTGTTGCTCAGTCGTGTGCAGTTCATTGACGTTATCTGGTCTGTTAAGAAGTGTGTAGTGTTTTATTAGTATTGTATTTTATTTTTATGTTTCATTTATTGAATACTTCAACTTTCTCAGCATGTGTGTCCACTTTCCTGCCTCAGTTCCCGACTAACTGTGCATCAGTCTTGTGTAGGTGCAGTTCCTTTGCAGAAGTCTGAGACTGAACTTTGTGGTTAGGGTACAGGAAAGCCTTTCATCTAATGTCTCTGCCATGAAGGTCAAATTAGAGTAGGATCACTGTAGTATAAAACAGAAGTAGTCCTGACAAGTAATTAACGTCTAATTAATCTGAGATCTCAAATTTGTTGAGGTGCCCAAACTTTTGCACAATGCTCCTTTTTTATTTCACTCTAAAAATTTACATAGAAACTTAATACACTAATCTTGCTGTAAATACTGAAACAGATGTAATCTTTATCCCTTTTAGAAATCAGTTCTTTTCACTTTTCACAGTAAAATAAATCTTGACCAAACGTTTGTGTCACTTTAACTAATTATATTGTACTGGCATGAAATGTTATATAGCACTTGTTCCTCCAGAGAGTGAAAGTCCAAGACAGAACAAATATATGTGCTCACAACAGCATTAGCTATATAGATGGATAACAAATGTTCAAACATTCCTCTGAACATGCTTCAGCACTAAATTAAAACTTTGTTTTTATGAGCCATGACTAAACACTGCAAATTGTTTTTTTTTTATTTTATTTATATTGCCTAAATTTGTACTGTTTAATACTTGTTATAATTGTGAAAGGCGTATTTCAAACATTTTTGAAGCAGCCGATAGGCATTTTCACTAGATAAAATTACTCAAGATGTAAGTAAAAAATATATTAAAATGGATGAAGAATTACATAATGAGAAATGTTATATATTGACCTGTGTCTAGATATGAGGTTTCACTTGGTACAAGTTTTTTTGCAGTGTTCTTCTGAACAGGGCTATATTTTCACTGTTGCCTTTCTATTCTCACACTGTTGGTCTCTGTAGATCAACAATGCCGGCTGTATGGTGAATCAGAGAGAACTGACTGAGGAGGGCTTGGAGAAAAACTTTGCCACCAACACACTTGGTAAGAGGATTTAGAATTTCAAATAATTTCAGAGTTGTTGCAGTTTTTGCACAATTACAGATTATTTGAGATGATCACAATTGTTTAAACGAATGGTTCACCAAGAAATCACATTTACACATTTTTTCAAACTTACACCAGAACACATGTTTGGAGTTCAAACTTTCCTTCTTTAGTGTAGAACTGGGACTGTGGGGCTAACCTTGATTAAAAATCTCAACATTCACTTACAGACTGGTCGATAGGATTTAGGACACAGGATCTATAAACAGGGTTCCTGCGGGGTCTTAAAAAGTCTTAAATTCAAAACTTTAAATTTAAGGCATTAAAAGGTATTAAAAACGGCCAGATATCCATCCAAGGTCTTAAATTAAATGTATTAAAGTCTTATATTTTTACTTATCATTCCAGAGAAGCGTAGTCTAACCAGAATTGTTTTGCTAACTTCTGCTAACGTCGACTAAATGCCTCACTGTAAATGTAGTTCTGTGTTCTCTGTGTACTTGGGGGGGGGGGGGGGGGG
>BRDA01047130.1:10597-21511 GCA_036984385.1 Crenuchus spilurus
AATGTAGTTCTGTGTTCTCTGTGTACTTGGGGGGGGGGCGGCTACTGGTGTGGGAACTACAATTGCCATGATAACTGCACGTCTGTGAATACACTGTTGCTTAGCGATTTTGTTGCTATATTTAGCAAGTTTTGAGACTCCTCTAGCATTTTTTTCCCAAAAAAGCATGTAGCGACAAATCTAACGACTTTTCTCGGTGTTATTGGAGACTTTTGGAGATTTCACTCCAATCGTTCTGCAGTTGTTGTCCCCATCGAGCGCTCCATGAGCTTCTGTCCCATCCCAAATCACTAGGGTTGCCACCCATCCCGTAAAATATGGAATTGTTCCGTATTTGTAAATTAAATGTCGTGTTCCATATTGAACCGATGCAGGACGCGCTTTTGTTCCGGATTTTTATCAAAGGTGGTGAAATAAGGTTGATCTGAGACAGAACAATATGTGTGAATGAAGAAGAAACCTTGCTCCTCTCTCTCTCTCACCCTCTCTGTCTGTTTCAGCAGTGTGTGTGTGTGTGTGTGTGTGTGTGTGTGTGTGTGTGTGTTCTGGGTCGTTGGTGAACGAAACGGCTCTTAGAGTCGACTCTTTGAAGTGAACAATCAGAGTCGACTCGTGCCTGGGAGCCAGATTCGTTTTCCCCCTTTTTTCTGTTGAAGTCGCACAGGATTGGTCAGTTACACCATGTAAGGTGTGTGTGTGTGTGTGTGTGGGGGTCGCTATATTAGTATTAACTATAATTGTTGCACACACATATGAAGAAAAAGGACATAAGTTTAAATAAATAAATGCACATATAAAAGACTAAATAAATAATTACACAAGTAATTGTACAGACAAAAATAAATTAATAAATACGTTTTGTTATGAAAAAGGATATATGTACATTTATATGAGGATTCTATTTCTACATTTCCATGCATATAAATGATTTGGCTCACTTTTGAAATCCAAAACAGACAACAAAAATTCACTGAAATATGGTCATCAGTATGGAAAGCTAAGATACACCTGACCATACACCCCAACCCATCCCTTCATTTCAGGGGCTCAAACAAATTAAATAATTGTAAATAAAATGCTCATTTCTAATACTTGGTTGAAAACCCTTGTTGGCAATAACTGCTTGAAGTCTTGATCATGGACATCACCAGACGCTGTGTTTCCTCCTGTTTAATGCTCTGCCAGGCCTTTACTGCAGCAGTTTTCAGTTGTTGTTTGTTTGTGGGCGTTTCTGTCTGAAGTTTAGTTTGTAAAAAGTGAAATGCTGCTCAACTGAGTTGAGATCAGGTGACTGACTTGGCCATTCAGGAATATTCCACTTCTTTGTGTTAGTAAACTCCTGGGTTGCTTTGGCTTTATGTTTTGGGTCATTGACCATCTGTATTATGAAACGCTGACCAATCAGTTTGGTTGCGTTTGGCTGGATATGAGCACACAGTATGTCTCTGAATACCTCAGAATTCATCCGGCTGCTTCTGTCCTGTGTCCCATCATCAATAAACACTAGTGACCCAGTGCCACTGGCCGGCATGCGCACCTGAGCAATCACATTGCCTCCGCTGTGTTTTACAGATGATGTGGTATGCTTTGGATCATGAGCTGTACCACACCTTCCCCATACTTTTTTCCTGGGGCCATGACAGACAACATGGACATAGTATAATGTATATCCCATATCCAGTTACATTGCTTTATCGGTCAGGCCGTATTTTAACACCCACATGGTCTATGATGTTGATGACTAATACATGAGGTTAACAGTTTTTAATAGCTTTATTCTATGAAAGATCTTCACTGCTTAAGGCAGGGGTGTCGGACTCCAGTCCTGGAAGGCCGGATTCTTACACAGTTTAGTGATTTCTCTGCTCGGACATTACAATTAAACCTGCTCATTACCTGTTGAGCTGAATCAGGTGTGTTTGATCAGGAAGATCACCAAACTCTGTAGGAATCCGGCCATCCAGGACTGGAGTCCAACACCTGTGGCTTAAGGGAACAGTGGCACAAAAAATATGATTTTAGAAACTGCAACCAATTTCTCAACAGAACTGTGAAACAGGAGATACAGCCTGAACGGTTGGCTGTTGTATACGATGAACTCATGCATATTACTCATCACATTGCAATCTGATGTACCAGAGACTCATTTGACTACCATGTATAAATTAATGTGGTTGCATTAGAGTCCAGATAGTTGTATGCCGTGACCAGCTGTAAATTTGAACTATATTTGTTCTCCAGCCAACTTCCTGTTTGTTTTTGCAGGCACATTCATCCTGACAACAGCACTGATTCCTGCTCTGAAAAAGTCCCAGGATCCAAGAGTTGTGAGTGCTTTAAGAAAGTTACTTATTGGCATTTTTATTGCTCTATACATCATTTTAAGCAGGAACGTAGCAGCAAAAATTTTTTGTAAAGATAAATTGGATGACTCCTAATCTGCATGAAGTTCAACATTGCTCAATGTTGTTGTCAATGACTCCGCCCACTTTTTTGTCCCAGATGTTTGCACTGCATTCACTGTTGTTAAATCACCAACTTTCATTGGAAAAACTTTATCACATTGCTTTGCTGCTCGTGTGAGTTTACAGCATTTTAAATATCTACTGGTAAGACATTGGTGTCTGATATGACAGGAAATTTCAGAGGTCATGTAAAGTCCATGTCTTGGTGGGTCACAGATTTTTGTTTGGCAGGACAGTATATTAGCCATATTAGCATTTTGCTTTTAATGTCATGGCAGATTGCTGTATATCTCAAGGGTCTGAGAATAAACCATCAATATGATTGTATGTGTATTGGGAAAAACATTATGCAGGGCAGAGACAGGAGTTTGGAACTACTATGGTAGAGTAGATGTGCAGCAGCCATTCTGTATCTACAAAGTGTCCCTCCATGGCAGCTGTATTTAATAAATTGTCCAGTGAGTATATGGAGAAGGGAGATGTAGCTAAAAAACTTAGAACTCCGATTGCAGTTGGCACAAAAGCTACATTTTAATGTTTAAATAACATGAAATGATTCACTCCCCACCTGTTAGATCACTGTGTCCTCTGGAGGCATGCTGGTTCAGAAGCTGAATGTAGAGGATTTGCAGTTTGAGAAGGGCTCCTTTGACAGCACCATGGCTTATGCCCAAAACAAGGTAATGATGTGCAGTCGTGTTTATAAACAAACTTCAAAGTAAATAAATTCCTCTCTCATTAGCTATGTGCTTGACATTGTGTGTAATAAATGTCAGTATGATGAGCATATTTTCAGTTAGTAGTTATATTATCCATTGTTTGCACAACCAGAGACAGCAGGTGATCATGACAGAGCAATGGGCAGCTCAGCACAAAGAGGTCCACTTTTCATCCATGCACCCAGGCTGGGCCGACACTCCAGGTTTGTGTATGTTTGTAGTTTTGCCTGTGTGGACTCCAGTTTACATTTTTAAAAGACACAAATGTGCATTGTAGAGTGAAGAACACCTTACCTTTGCTTTACAAGCTGAACTTAATCTGTATTCTGTACACAGCGGTGCAGACGTCCATGCCGGAGTTCTATGCTAAGATGAAAGATAAGTTACGCACTGAAGCACAGGGGGCTGATACAGTTGTGTGGCTGGCTGTGGCCGATTCCGCCAGTAGACAGCCCAGCGGGCTCTTCTTCCAAGGTCAGATGGCATACATGGAATATGGGAAAAATGCAATATATACTCATTGGAACAGTGAGGCTAGTCCCTTTTATTTTTCAGAAGATAGCACCTTTTGTCTGAAACCACCCATTTTTCCTGTGAGCAAAAGTATTGGAACATATGACTGACAGGTGTGTTTTGTTGCCCAGGTGTGTCCCGTTACATTGACTATTCAAACAGTAAATGTCTGAATGTCTACACTCAGTTTCAGATTTGTGTTTTGTCTGTGCAGACTGTATTTATATGGAGTAACCAGACTGTAAACCAGAGAACTCTCTATGGGTGAAAAACAAGCAACTGTGAAGCTGAGAGAACATCAATCAGAGCAATTGCAGAAAATTCGGTCATAGCCAGTACAATCATTTGGAATGTCCTGAAGAAGAAAGTTGTGATTGGTGTACTAAGTAACATATATCCAACTGATAGGCCAAGGATAACAGCAGTTTGATGACAAACACTGTAAGTGCTGTAAAGAAAGACCCTAAAAGAACAGTTAGTGACATCAGCAACAACCTGCAGAGGTCAAGAGTTAATATATCACAATCTACTGTTCGCAGTAGACTTCATGAACAAAAGTACAAAGGCTTCACCAGAAGATGCAAAACTCTAATTGGCAAGAAGAACAGGAAGGCTAGGCTGGAATTTGCCAAGTACAGAGACAAGCCTCACAAAGTTTTATGGACTGAAGAGGCCGAGATGAACTTTTACCAATGTAATGGAAGGTTGGAGAAAGAAAGGATCCGCTCATGATCCCGAACATGCAAGCTCATCTGTGAAACACAGTGCAGGTAATGTGTTGGCTTGCATGGCTTCTTCTGGGATGGGCTCATTATTCTTCACTGATGTCACACATGATGGCAGCAGTACGATGAAATCAGAAGTCTACAGAAACATTTTGTCTGTCAATTTAAAGAAAATGCAGCAAAACTGTTTGGTAGATCTTTCATCATGCTGCAAAATAATGACCCAAAACACACTACCAAAACAAGTGAAAGCCTGGAAAAGGATCACAAAAGGAAAAATGCAAAAGTTTAGTGATGTCAGTGGGTCACAGGCTTGATGCAGTTATTGCTACTAAAGGATTTGCAATTAAATATGAAGTCTTATTAACTTTAATCTATTTTAAATTTATCTGTTCCAATACTTTTGCTCACAAAAAAAAATCAGACAAAAGGTGCCATCATCTGAACTGTTTATCAGATCCAGATGTAAATACCTGGAAATAAAAGCTGAAATGTTGATATTTTGTTGTATATTCATCTTTTGATGTCAAACCCAAATGTTTTCAGTCTACAGCAAAGATAAAGAGATTGACCTCACTGTTGTATTGGAATGTGAGTGTAGTTAAGGATCTTAGAAAGTGCATCAGTACAGAAAGACAGTCAAAAGCTTACATTTTACAGTTGACTTGTCTCTGATTGACAGAGTAGAGCTGTCAATACCTTTTGACGTAGTTATATCACTGACCTCTAAATATGTATCCTATGCCTGTGGGACAACAGCAGATGTCATCACTTACAGCATCATTTATAATGTGATGATGATATTGATGAAGCAGGAAGCATTGTATTTTTACAAGAGATGTTTGGCCTTTTTCATTTATGAATTGTAAAGTTCCCCCAATATTTATAGATTTTTCTCAGTATTTACAGTGGCATGCAAATGTTTGGGCACCCCTGATAAAATGTTACGTTACGGTGAATAGCTAAACAAGTAAAAATGACCTGATTTCCAAAAGGGGTGAAGCTAAAAATGACACAGTTCTTTAATATTTTATGCAAGGTTACTTTTTTATTTCCTTATTTTACAATTTTAATATAACAAAAATGGAAAAGAGCTCGAAGCATAATGTTTACATGCTTGTACACTTTTACATATTTATAGAAATGTCATCTTTTGTCATCTCATGAAGTTACATGCAGTAACATTATAAATAGGGGTGCCTACATTTTACTGCTGTATATTCATTCTTTTGGATAGCCAGAGTGTTTTTTTTTTTCCTTTCAAATTTGATTTTGGGAATTTTTACCTAATTTTGTAATTGACCTAAAATCTTTCTTACATTATACTGTATATTTGACCAACAATCAGATTGATTTACTGAATTCAGAGTTTGGTTCAGTGGATGGTGGCTTCAGTTGTGGTTCTGAAGATGGCAGCTTTGAGCGTGATGTGTGTTAGTTATTTTCATTAAGTTAAATGTGATCTGAGCTGTTTTCCAATTTGGTGGTGTTTAGTTAGACTCAAAGTACTTTCTGGTCAATTATAATATATACAGCTAGGGATATATTATACAGTTTGCACCATGGTATGGATAACAAATTAAATAATTCATAAAAACAAATAAATGATTGAAGTGTTTCAAGGCATCTTATACCATGGCACTTGTTTTGGAATAGATGAGGCATTACGTAGTTTAGAAATATTTTAGTAGCAAAAGTACTTCTTCACAATACATCATTACTGTTTGAACTCTTATCTGGATATGCTTGTTATTTGTTTGTAACATCCATGCTTTACTCTTCCTTTGTTCCTGCAGATAGAAAGGCAGTACCAACACACCTTCCACTGGCTTTTTCTAGGTCCTCACCTGATGAGGAGGTGAAACTCATGAGCACACTGGAACAACTTGCAGCCAAGTTCAAACCATGACTTTTGTCCTAGGAGGTCACTCAGTCTTCATCACCGTGGTACCAGAAGAATCAAAGCCAAGCTGTTTTATGGGCAGATTAAAAAGCAGCCACAAAGAATCTGACAATACCTCTTCTGTCATTCTAATACTAAAATAACCGTAAGCTGTACAAAACCAACACGCTGAATTCAGTGTGGCATTTCACTAGTGCCTCCATACTAAATCCATATTTGGAGGTTGGATCATTCATTCTTGCAGAATCTGAACTCTTTGGAAATTCAAAAGACCAACAAATATTTCACTCAAAGCCTTGCTTAGGCCTGCCACAATTATTTTAAGTTATTAGAATTATACACACAGTTGACTTTTTATGCAATGAGTCAAACATGGTATTTCTGAAAAACTACACTAATGTGGATGGCAAATTGATCAGTCCCTTGACTTAATAGATCATAGAGCAGCCTTTTGCTTTACTGACTGCCGTCATTCATCAGTCTTTTTGGATGTGCCTGAGTTTTTGCCTGTTCTTACTTCTTAACTGGTCTGTCAGATTTTGTGTTGAATGACAGTGTACTACTCCATCTAAGTCCATCCATATATTTAGGACAGTGCTCTGACTTTCCTAAGTTTAAGCCATTACAGTGTTTTGGCAAAGCGTTTAGGGGCATTGTCATTCTAGATGTTGAACCATTGGCCCATCTTCAGCTCTCCAGCAGAGGGCAGTATGTCTCCAAAATAACAAACCTTCTTAAGTTTGGATAATTATCTCTGATTCACTCACAGATCACTAACGACTTCATTGCCAAATTAAATGATCAAGAAAATGTTGATTTGAATAATTAATAATGGATTATCTCATGTTCCCCATTTTCTCTGAGGGGGGTGGGGTGCATTCGATTGGTTCTCAGTCTTTACCCAGCTCTGTGGTTGCTGAACCATCCATTAATCTCACCACTGAACTTAAGTCTTTCTGTTTCTCTTTCCATGCACTGAATCCACTGATGACTGCATTGCTTTCCTTTTTTTTTTGATTGGGGAAAAAAAGCTCACCAGAGTTACATGTGGCATTACAGACCCACACATGAGTAAAGTCATATTTGTACAGGAATCACTACACAGTAGAACAGTGCGTCACCACTCCAGAGTCAAATCTTCTCTTGCTTTGAAACAGATTTTGATTAGCCTTTCTAGAAGAAGCATTTCTCTTGGAAAATGTCCTGGTCTTTCAGACTTCAGTTTGATTTCCACCATTTCTGTTAAGTGCCATTTTGTAATCACATTACAAATCATGGAAACAGCTACCTTACATCTCCTCTTGCTTTGTGAGGATCATTTATTTAAATTTTTACAGCGATATCCAGCTGCGTAAAGGAGCCTTTGGCTGTTGATTGTTTGGAAAAGGTTGAGGAGTCAGTATTTAAAGTCTGAGACCTTGCTAAAAGTTTAGATATCTTGGGGTACTCAACCTTTGCATGGTGCTTCTTTCCATTTTGGTACCAAAATAATACACTAATCTATCTTGCTTAAAATGTTGAAAATAATGTTTATGCCTTTTGGGGATTTGTTAACTGACCATTGAACTTCTGCATGTCACACTATATGTTTAAGTATTAGCAATGGTAAAATTATTGGAAATGGGAAAACTAATTTTAATGTAACTAATTTACAAAAATATGCAAAGGTTTAAGCACCTCTGGTCAAAATAACTTGTGTAAATAACTGTTTTCTGTGTACAGTTAAAGTTGAAGATAAAATGATCACCAAAAGGCATAAAGTCAAAGATGGAGCACACATTTTAAGCAAAATCAGTGCATTTTTGTTTTTTTTTTTTTACAATTTTAGAGTGACAAAAAGACTCTCTTACAAAAGTATGAGAACCCTAAGGGATTTGAGTGTTTAGATAACTTTCAACATGCAAATTTCATAGCTTTATAAATACCCAGACTCCTCTAACCGTGTTGCAGCAATGGGTTCTTCTAAGCAGCTTCTGAGCACTCCGACACCGACAATGGTTGAGGCCCACAAAGCAGGAAAAGGCTGTAAGAAGATAGTGAAGCATTTTCAGTTTGCCATTTCCTCAGATTGAAATGTAACTAAGAAATGTCAGTTAAGAGCAGGTCAAGAAACAAGAAAGAAGAAAATTCTCAAGGACAGCTGCTTGTAGATTTGCAAGAAAGGCAAATCAGAACCCTCCCATGACTGCAGTGACCTTCAGGAATATTTAGCAAACTCTGGAGTTGTGGTACATTGTTCTACTGTTCATCGACACCTGCACAAATATGGTATTCATGAAAGTCATCAGAAGAAAAACTCTCCTGCGTCCTCACCACAGAGTTTAGCATCAAATGCCTGATGAATATCAGAACCCAGTGAAGGTAAAATAGAACTCGTTGGCTGCAATGAGCAAAGGTATGTTTGGATTAAAACGGGCACAGAATTTAATGAAAAGAACACCTCTCCAACCATTAATCAAGAAAGTGGATCAATCCTGCTCTTGTGGTTGTGTTGCAGCCAATATGATGGGGAACAGTTGATTGGTAGAGGGAAGAATTGATTCAATTTCTGCAAATTCTTGAAGTGAACATAACACCATCTGTAACAAATCTGTAGTAAAGAGGATGGCTTCTACAAATGGTCAATGATCCTAAGCACATCTCAAAATCCACAACAGACTACCTCAAAAGACAGAAGTTTTTATCATTGCCCTCACTGTCTTGATCTGAAGATGATTGAAAATCTGTGGATAGACCTCAGAAGAGAGTAGTCATGCAAGAAGGCCCAGGAATCTCACAGAATTGGAAGACTTTTGCAAGGAAGAATGGATAAAAATCCTTCAAACAAGAATTGTTGGCTACAGAGTGTTTACAAGCTGTGATACTTGCCAAAGGGGTGCCAAAAGTTTTGCTTCAGCCCTTCTCCATTTTTATTATATTGATAATGTAAAAGATTAAATTTTGTAAAAAAAAAAAAAAAAAAAAATGCTTTAGATACAAAAGGGTCGGAAGTGTCAAAAGAATGACATTTGAAATTTACATTTACAGCATTTGGCAGACACAAAGCAATGTACAACAGTGAGAATTCTCAGCTAGTACAGACAGGTTAGAGTCCAAACTACTCTTCAGTTCAGTCACTGTTAGAATAAAACATTTTTTACCAAGAAATAGATGCACAATTATACACAATATAAGAGAATTACAATGTATTACAATAAGATGGAAACTAGTATGTTTATAGTAACATATACAAACCGGATTCCAAAAAAAGTTGGGACACTAAAATTGTGAATAAAAACAATGCAATGATGTGGAGGTGCCAACATCTAATATTTTATTCAGAATAGAACACATCACAGATCAAAAGTTTAAACTGAGAGAATGTATCATTTTAAGGGAAAAATATGTTGTTTCAAAATTTCATGGCGCCAACAAATCCCAAAAAAGTTGGGACAAGGCCATTTTTACCACTGTGTGGCATCCCCCCTTCTTCTTACAACACTCAATAGACGTCTGGGGACAGAGGAGACCAGTTTCTCAAGTTTAGAAATAGGAATGCTCTCCCATTCATGTCTAATACAGGCCTCTAACTGTTCAATCGTCTTGGGCCTTTGTCGCACCTTCCTCTTTATGATGCGCCAAATGTTCTAAAGAAAAGAAAATACACAAACCTTACCTACCTGTTCTTCTCCAAAAACAGGCAAAATGTACACGGCAAAAGAATAGGCAGGTCACCCCTACAATCCTGTAGACTAAACAGACACACAAAGATTGATTGGTCTGAGGTGGCCGGTGCCCACTGGAGCAGCACGTCAGATCAGACACAACAGTAGCTCCCAGACTGCTAAACAAACAAACTATTTATCAGCCTAAGCAATTTAGCTAAGCCAATAAGAAGCAGTCAGTAACGCTGAGCAGCAGGCCGGTAATCAGTCCACTCAGCGAATCAGAATGCGTAGGCGGAGTCACACAGCCACTTCTCATAGAACAACCAATCCTCACAGCACAGCAATTATCCAGCATGCAGCAGCGACCTGAGAGAGCAGAGCCAGAAAGAGAGAGAAAGAAAGAGAAAAATATGCCCCAACCCTCACAGGACGTAACAGATGCAGGCTTCTGAACGGAGCGTTGATAACAACTTGGGTTATCCTTGTCCTCTCTTGTCCGGATGACATGGCGTCCCAGTGTTCCATAAAGAACTTCAAATCGTGACTCATCTGATCA
The DNA here is from genome assembly GCA_036984385.1 of Crenuchus spilurus. NCBI lineage: Eukaryota > Metazoa > Chordata > Actinopteri > Characiformes > Crenuchidae > Crenuchus > Crenuchus spilurus. The sequence continues at coordinate 21,126 of BRDA01047130.1, forward strand.
CAAAACAGTCTTCCATTTTGCCACACTCCATTTTAAAAGACCCCTGGCCTAGTGCAAACGGCTGAGCTTGTGGAGCTTGCTTAGAAATGGCTTCCTCTTTGCACTATAGAGTTTCAGCTGGCAACAGCGGATGGCACAGTGGATTGTGTTCACTGACAATGCTTTCTGGAAGTATTCCTGAGCCCATTCTGTTATTTCCTTGTTTGAGGTGCAGTGATGTTTAAGGGCCTGGAGATCATGAGCATCCAGTAGAGTTTTACGGCCTTGACCCGTACGCACAGCGATTGTTCAAGATTCTCTGAATCTTTTGATGATGTTATGCATGGTTGATGATAACTTAAAAGTCTTTGCTATTTTACGCTGGGTAACACCATTCTGGTATTGCT
>BRDA01047131.1:0-18152 GCA_036984385.1 Crenuchus spilurus
GAGAGAGAGAGAGAGAGAGAGAGAGAGAGAGAGAGAGAGACTGATCGAAAGACAGATGCTAAACTGTGCTTTGAAAGCTCAGCGCTATACTCAATTAAAGCCAACAAGCCCCATCTCCAGCATCAAACCCTTGCTATATGACTCACACATTTCCTTTAGCTAATTAGATAGCACGGGGACACACACATATACACACACACACACACACTCACACAAATACACACAGTGAAATTTCCAGCATTCATCCATACATTTAAATTTCCAAAACAAAGCATTCAACAGCATATTCAAACATCTCTCCATCCACAGAAACTACTAGGAAAAGCTCTGGTCTGAGCTTGACGGTGAAAAACATCATAAGAACTAATAAAAAATCACACAGAGCAAAATTACACTACTGTAACCCTCTCGCCATTAGCCTTGTCCCTGTGCTCCTTGTTTGTTTACGTTTGCTATGTGCCGCCTTGTCTCCATGTGCTCTATTGATTACGTTCACATCATGTGTCCATGTCTCGTCAATGGTATGCACCTGAGTCTTATCTCCTCACAGCCCTGACCCTTCTCATGTCCTAATCAAGTTGCTATTTAGCTCCTTTGTGTTTCACAGTCCTTGTGAGTTGTATGTCGGCACATTTGTCACCCATGTCATGTTTTTGCAGTCAATGTAATGTCACATCACATTTTTGCTATAGACAGCCTCAGTTTTTGTATTTTTAGCTCAGTAATAAAGCCTTGTCTATTGTTTTAATAGCCCATCTCATCCTTATCTTTGTAGTTATAGAGCTAAACTGGCCTCCCTGCAGTCCAGGACTGTCACCCACTGCAAACATTTTGCACATTACGGAAAGAAAAATACAACAAAGAAGCTGAAATCCTACACAAATCAAGAAAAAAAAAAAGTTCTACAGTTCAAATTCAATATGGTCATATATTTATATTCCCAGTGTCATAGCTGATATATTGCTTATGCAATATATTCAATTAAATGTGGAGTTTATTGCATTAGTGTATTCTGTGTTAATATACATGTTGCACAGCTTTTTGGGGAAATGCGGTAGTATTTAAGGGGACCAAGCAGCATATTGTAAAGATAAAAGAACAAGAGTTAGAGCACGGTTTCTTGCTCGTTGCATGGAGGTACTGCTTGATTTGTGCATTAGAATAGTTATGAGGGGATAAATAATACAGTAGCCCACCATATGCCATGTTTTGATTCTTCGACAGTTGGGGTTCTCGTAGCAGTGTTATCAGCAGGTCTACAAGTTACTAGAAAGCATTAAATAATTTAAAATGCTGTTCAAAGCACAGCAAAAAAATCTCGGCAGACACTTACACTTAAGTTATTTGACTCGGGTGTACTCACACAGGGTTTTTCTTACACATACACGGCAATAGTGATAGAGAGAGAGAGAGAGACAAACAGACAGACAGCAGGACGGGGGTTGGGTGAGTGGAGTGTACGGGACAGTGGATGAAAGCACTGATAAGATCCAGCGAGGTCATTCGGAGGTAATGCTCTGACAGGTACACACCAGCCCCCCTCAGCCCTCCCCGCCCCCTTTGACAGAGGCGATGGAGAGATAAAAAAAATGACAAGTGGTGAGCAAGAGCTGCAGGAAAGTCTGTTTTGACAGGTCGACAGGCTTAGCCCAGGGCCAACCGATTGTGAGGTCAATAATAGAGAAATGAGATGGTGTTAATAATGCTATCGTTAGCCATCTTAGTTCACTCACATTGCCTTAGTGAACTGTTTACATCTTCAGGTTTTCTTTTAGATTACATTCAACTTTTGCCTGTGTGATTGCACACAATCGAAATTAGCAAGACGTGTTAAATCAACACAATTCTTGTCAAGACAAGTAAACTGAAACTGTTGTGTTGATATAACACATTTTCCTCCATGTGCAGTTTTTGACACATTTTAACTTCAAAAGTTATCCATCTAGAGAGATGAAAGCTTTCAGTTACACTCTTATGAAGTACTGACAGACAAAAACAGAATGTACAGTGGTAACCCTACTTACGAGCATCCCTACTAACGAGTATTCCAGGTAACGAGTCGAGATCTTGGAATATTTTTGTTCCAGGTAACGAGTAAAATTCCAGCTAACGAGTAATTTTCTTCAAGTATGCCAAACCGCTAGGGGCGCTGCGGTTGTAGCATTTCCTAGATGCTAGCGTAGAAGAAGAGGTCAGTCAATACCTTTGACCGCTGTCCAGTAAAAGTGCCTGTTGAAAGCGACGCCAAGGTAGCAAAAGGTAGTGAACAAGAAAGTTAGATACATTTGACTTTTACTTTTCATATGATAAGTGTAGCCATGCAGCCGCCAGCCTGCACGAGCACCGTCTGTCTCCCTCTCATTAGCAGCCAGCCTACATGAGCGTCGTCGTCGTCTCGTTTATGTTTTAAAAACCCATATAAACACATTAATTAGCATATTAAAGTATACTGTATATTGGCCGGCTGACACAGATTAATCAGTTTTACATGTATTCTTATGGGGAAAATGCATCCAGCTAACAAGCTCGCCAGCTAACGAGCAAACCAGCTAACGAGCTCGGCTCCTGCACGGATTAAACTCGTAAGTAGGGTTACCACTGTATTTTCTTTTATTTCTTTTTTTACAAATTATTTTTTTCAAATTGAACTTTCTTGCATACATGATGGTCAATCTTTCAAGTTACAGGCTTTAGAAAATACATAATAAAGAGTAATATGACTAGAATTCAGTCTTTACCAGAACTAACCTTTTGTTGTGGATATAGAGCAATACATATGTAACATATACACTCACTGGTCACTTTATTAGATACACTTTACTAGTACTAGTGTAACAACCGCCCACCCCAGTCTCAGTTCTGTGTTCATGTGTTCTTTATGTCCTGTTGTCACTGTCCTTGTGATGTGGAAGTTTGTAACCTCTTAGGCTTCTTGAAACCACCAGTGATTCAAGACTTGCATTCCACACTCTTATACATAATGAACAACTCAACCACTTTGCATTGCTTTCAATGTAGTTCCTGGATAATACTCCTTATGGTGTAAAAAAGATCAGAAGCAACTGGGAGTAGGAGCTCCTGTGGGTAAGATCCAAAATCCGCACCTACATACGTAACTATGCGAGATTTTATCCTAGAAACAACTAAACATACCCTGGAAACCTTAAAGGGTCTACTTTATATATATATATCTTGAATCAAAATAAGTATTGGCAGCCTAGGAAAGTGTGAAAATGCCCATTTGGTCTCTATAAACAAAGAGTGCTTGCATGAACAAAGAGCTCTTACCTCATACCTATCTCATGAATATTCAATATAGGAACCACTGAATGAGTAAAACAGAGTGTCACCTCACATTTATTAAGCTTTAGAAATAAAACAACACAAACCCATAGCTAAAAGGTTTAAAGGTGGCTCTTTAGGACTTTTTGGATGCTTTGTAGATGCTTACATTTAGTTTACATTCAATCAGTATTTAATATAAAGCATCTCCCAACTATATTTTACTCAACAACAAAAACTAAAAATCGATATTTTAGGTGCAGCAATACGTTAAATGATGCATCTCATGCTGTAATTTCCTGTTTACAACAAAGGACAATCTATATATTAATTTGCTAGAACTTTTTTTATTATTCTGTTTCTTTTTATGTACTCATTATTTGAAATCTGTGAATTTTATAATCATTTTATATATTTTTTTTATTTTTCTGCAACAAAATTGGTTTGACTGAAAATGTTGATTACAAGCTTCTGAGCAGTAATGCATGGTTGAAAATCTCTTGTCTTCTGTACTGTGTAGATGTCCTGCACTTCATCATTCCTCTTGTATATTAGGCGGCAGTGTGGAGAGGATTTCAGAAGAGTCGACCTTGGCCACTTGCCTTCTAAACTCACTGGCCATTGTGGCTGGTAGTGAATGTGGCTTTGATGCTGTGCGGTGGAGGACGTTCCCAGAGGCCGTGGGCGCAGGAGGAAGAGGAGTATCAGCCTCTGAGCCTTGCGCTTGCTCGCCCAGCATCAAAAACCAAATTAATGGTGTTAAATTAAGCTGAGCGCTAATCCCTCCCTTTACCCCGAGGTGTGACGAAAAGCGACAGAGTGAAAAGTGCACGGCACTAAATTTAAACTCTCCTGCTTTCATTCTTTCTCTCTTGCTCATTTGCTCGCTTGGGTGCATCACGTTATTTCAATCAGACGAATAAAGAGAGAGAGCGACACAGTTGCTACACAGCTCCTGGTTTTACATACAGGGCTTCTTTTGGTATGTATGAGAGAGAGAAAGCAGGTGAAGCGTGTTGTGTCTGGAGAGAAGGTAATTCCTGAAGCTGAGACTTTCTCTGTATCATTGCTGGGTCACTGCAGTTCCCCAGAGTGCTGGTGAAAGTGTGTGTGTTTGTGTCTGAGAGAGAGACGGTGTACTGCAGTCTCCTACTGTCACCATGAATCATTTTGATCACTTGGTAACTCATGCAAAAGATTTGCATTATCTGTAATGATTCATGCCTAAATATTCATCATTTCACTGTTTGGCCTCAGTCATTCTCTCAGAAGTGTGAGAACACTACTTGCTACTTGTATAGTAGAACCATAATCATAGGCCTGCCTAGCCACCTCAAGCTAGTCAAGATGCTTCAGCTGATTGACCGGTTTAAATCTTCACCAGCATAGGATGTACAATTGATGACTTGACCAATCTAGTCAACCAGCCCAACCAACCTGACCACAATGGTCTACCAGTGTGACCACCGAAAGTGAAAGCGTGATTGTTCAACCAGCTTTGTCATCTTGGTCATGCTGATAGACCAGCTAGTCCATCAAACTCAAACAGAAGCACCCACTATCCTGGTGAAGAGCTAAGCTAGTCAACCAACAACCAAACACCAATACATCCATCCATCCATTATCGCACCCACTTAATCTTTATCAGGGGCGCGGTACTCCCCTACCTCCACAAGGGAGGGCATTATACTATCCCAATTAAGCCCAGGACAGGGCACCAATCCATCCAAATTACACCCATCTAAAATGATTTTATCCAAAGTGTGTCTTTTAAAGTGATGCCAGGCAGCACTTGCAGGAGACTTGTGGAAACATGAATGAGTAGCAAACGAAGAAAAGCAACAGGAATGTGGAAGGTTCCTCACAAGAACCTCCACAATAACAAGAACCCACCAGCAGAATGACTGAGAGCAAGAGGCTACCATCACAAACCAGGATTGTGAACAGTAAGCAGTTGCCAGTTTCATGAGTTTTAAGTATCATAGCCTGTAATTGCTTTTTGTTGCCAGTCATAAATGTTTCAATTCTTGTTTGAGGGATTTTCTTCCATTCTTCTTTGCAAAAGTCTTCCATTTCTGTGAGATTCCTGGGCCATCTTGCCTGCACTGCTGTTTTGAGGTCTATCCACAGATTTTCAATGATTTTCCGATTAGGTGACCTTACCTTGACCTCCACTGTCAAACTCATTTCTTAACTACATTTCGAACTGAGGAAATGGCAACCGGAAAACCCTTTGCTATCTTCTTATAGCCTTCTCCTGCTTTGTGTCCCTAAGTCATTTTCATTTTCACAGTTCTAGGCAGTTGCTTAGAAGAACCCATGGCTGCTTTTTTGGAGCAATGTTAGTGGATTCTGGGTATTGATAAATTGTTGAAATTTTAATCACCTGGCCTTTTCCAATGATGATTGTGAACAAGCCATAACTCTAACAGGCTAATTAAAGTGCTCTCTCTGGGTGGGTATATGGCGCTCTCTCTATCACTCTCACACTGCAATGTCCACTGATTGGTCCATTCAGAGCTGGGAATCCTGCGCTTTCCTCTGAGCGCGTTGGCTCCCCAGTGACGGTGTATCAGCGGTAGTTCAAAAAGAGGCGGTGGCCGCATCACACGAAAGGGAGGAGGTGTGTGCTTGTCTTCACCCTCCTAGAGTCAGGAACAGTGCAAAAGTGATGGGGCGAGCCCCCTAGTTGATGGGATGGGTTAACTGGCTACTACTACTAGACTACTAGATTGGGAAGGGGATAAAAATTGGCAAAAAAAAGCTATCTGAGCACTCAAATTTACAAGGATTCCCATACTTGATATGCAAGATACTCCTTTCCTTTATTCACTCTAATATTGTACAAAAACCAAAATAATACATTGATATTGCTTAAAAAGTGGGTTTCATCTTAGACATATTGCCATTTGGAGAGCATTTCATCAACTTGCTTAAATGTTCATAGCAACAATAATAATACAATGAGTGTAGGCACATAGTATGTGTACCTAATGAAGTGGCCAGTGAGTATTTGTGATATATATGCTTGCTGCTTGGGTGGGAAGTGGACGCTGGTGAAGAAAATGGGAAATTCTGAATTACTGACAGTAATAAATGCTAAACAAGCGAAGCTCATTTAGCTGTAACGAATAAAATAAGATTGAATAATTACATTTGAGACAAAATCATATGTTTTAAACGTTTAGACCACCCTAAGGATAACAACGTGAATCGTTCAGGCTCTAAAATCAGATTGACTGTTCCAGGTTCACTATGAAATAACTCCATCATGCATAACAGCCCTTAATTGTGGTAAAATTGCCACAAAACACAGGCTCTCAGACTGTTGTTTTGTTAATGCACAGCTTCAATTACCATGTTAGTCTGCACACATCAAAAGAAAGGTCAGCATATCTCTTCAGGTAAACGCAAAAGGCTACTTCATCTCCTGTAATGCTGCTCCGCTCTCCTTTCTCTGCTTCATTTAGCAACACCAGAGCTGGCTTTGAACAACAACCTCTGACTTCGCTTTGTTGTTGAATAAACAACCTGCTTTTATCAGATATTACTGCAGACCTTTTCATATATCATTCATATGCATTCATATATCAGCAGTCCAAACAAAAGCATCCATCTCTACAGAAGCAGCTTCAAAAACATTCATGTTTAATGGAAATAACTCAAAACATTGTATTATTATGACTCTGGACCACTTCTTTGGGTCTGATTATTAATTATCTGACAAAATGTACATAAAAGCTTTTTGTTGTCTTGACAATAATGGCCACTTTATTAGGTACATCTGGTGTAGTATCAGGTTGGACCCTCAACGATAGCCTCATATGCAGTTACTGCCAATCTGGTGCTCTACTGGGTTGAGTTCTGGTGAGTGTTGAGGTCAATAGAGTGCAGTGAACTCATTGTCATACAGTTTCAGGTGGTTTAAGCTTTGTGATGTGGCACGTTATCCTGCTGGAAGTAGCCATCAGAAGATGGGTCCACTGTGGTCCCACAGGCATGTGGCTGTGGTGTTTCAACAATGCACAACTGGCATTGATATCCCTCACACCATTACAGCACCACCACCAGCCTGAACTGCCGATACAAGGAATGATGGAATCATGCCATTTACGTCAAATTCAGACCCTACCATCCATCCGAATGTCTCAGCAGAAATCAAGACTCATCAGACCAGGTGATGCTTTTCAAATATTCTATTGTCCAATTTTAGGCCTCAGGTGCCTGTTGACTGGAGTGGTCCCCAGTGTTCTGATGCCGTAGCCCATCTACTTCAACATTGTGCATTCAGAGATGCACACCTCTGTTGTAATGAGTGGTTATTTGAGTTAAGAGGGTAGAGGTTAGCTGTGATATTCCGGTGTAGAGGTGGAGACAAGAGGCTGAGATTGAATGTATAACCCACACACATGTACACACTAACACAATGACTGACCATGAAGGGGATGACATGAGGAGACTATATGTGGGGGTGATTAGACACAAATAGAGGAGGAGACCTGTATGATGTCATGACATCACAGGTGGGTGGAGACATATGGTGAAACAACAGGAAATGGGCGGGAGCAAGGCGTGCAGATGTGATATTACTGTAGCTTTCTGTACAAGTCTCCTTAACACACAGAAACCCAACAGCAGGGACGTTCGTAGGAAGTTTTGATACTCTGGGCTTCAGCCCCCGATACGCGAGAGGTGTGCATGCGTGTGAAGTTTGTCATCCGGGGTTGGTGCATGCGTGTTAACAGTTTAGTTCAAAGTGCCGGAAGGTGGGGGGGGGTGCAGATCGTCGATCTTCGTCTTTTCGTCGATCGGTTCTGCGTTGGATATAAAACCTGGGGCCATTCAGAAAAGACGTAGCCCAGTCCTAGAACTGCCCCTACCCAACACATGATGTTAAGTGAGCTCTCCTTCATTTACTTATAGCAGGTTGGACACACATTTCTATTTTGCTGTTAAGCCGAATTATATTTTTTAGCTTCCCGATAGAATACAATTTCCAGAGCACTGAGCACTGGAAAACATCTTTCACTGAATTTACTTGAATAAATTGACTTGAAATGTGAATAAAACACATAAAAACAAAGATAAACACAAGTACAGTGTGTTCACGGTTAATATGAAACAGCATAGTAACCAGAAGCTAATATGCTAGTTCATGAAGTCATTTTTGTATTATTTTTGAATTCTATTGTTTTTCCATATTACAATGAAAAAATCAATACAAGTGTACTTATAATATTAATATTCACAGTCTTATTTTTCAGTGTTTCAGTGTTCATCTCTCAACCAGACACTATTTATTATATATTGTGATATCAAATATTATTTTTGTCATGCTGTCCAGCCTTAAATGCATTGCTTTTCCAAAACACCTTCAAAAGAATTCAGACTTCAGTTCAACGGTGAGTAGAGAATAAAAAGAGGTCTGGAGTTCTGATTAATGTCAATCACCAAACAAAAGAGTCCCGCTGAGAATTAGAGTCAAATTAAAGCACTCGGTTTTATTTACACATCAGAGCCTGGCGTCTGCCCTCAGAGTGTGGAGAAACCGGCTACTCTGCTGCTCTCGCGCTCACTCTCAGGGGGGAACTGGGGGATTGCCAGGTGTTTTCATGCTGAAGGCAGAGATTTGGAAAAGTGCCCGAGCTGGAGGACATCCGCAGCACCAGTTGGGTGAGAAAAAGTGTATTTGGGGAGGGAAACATGGTCAGAACACCAAACACTAACGTCAAGCAACACTGATCATATTTATTATTATGATATTTTCCAACTGATGCACAATATAATAGTATTAGATTATATTTGACTTAGCGTTAAACACATTAAGAGGGCTATAAATGCAAGTCATGAACTCTTGACAAGGCACAACTGAAAGCCATTCCAGGTGACTACCTCATAAAGCTGACTGAGAAAATGCCAAGAAAGCTGCATCTAAACAAGTATCTATGAGATTGATTTACAAACGAAATGTAAATTTGACTTTCATCTGAAAAGAGGACTTTGTACTGAGTCCAGTTCTGGTTCTGTTTGGCCAGGTAAGACACTTCTGATGATGTCTCTGGTTCAGGAGTGGTGATATTAGGAATGTGGCAGCTGTAGCTCTGAGAGATACACAGTGTTTATACTCTGAAAAGTAATGAATTTAAATATAAATTAAATATTTGAATAACTTGAGATACGTGAGTTATATCACTGTAAGTGTGATGAATATAAAATATTACTTTACATTTGATTTATGAATGCAGATATTCTGAGCTGACTTGGATTATGATGGGAATTGCTAGGAATTCCTAATCCAAAAATGAATTGAAGCTCTGGAGTCAACATTCCAGTAAGACTGCCGCAGCACTTCACCTGCACAAGGCCTAGTACAACTCTACCCAGAGGACTCGTGTGAACAGTAGCCGATACATTAACAGGACAACAATGATGTCTTTATTACAGCCAGTAAAACAACACTTCTGTTTTCACAAGTTTGCAAAGTTGAGTTTTCGGTTTTCGCAAGTGAGAAACATCTCCCGAGAGTGTTTTGTACATGATTGGAGCGAAGCGTGAAAATGTTCCCCTTGAGCAAAAGCAACACAGCATGACCAGCAAAGCAGAATATTTCTGAGAGGCTTCTGTTTCTAACACAGATATACAAACATAACCGTTACTGTCAACTTTAGACCTAACTAGTCCTACACTGTTAAAACATTTACTTTAAAAATGATTTTAAATGGAAAGGTACATATTCTGAACTTAAAATGCTAAGCAAGTGCAGTCAATGTGTCATGGAAAGTTTCAGATTGGTCAAAAGTCTGGACACACCTTCAGTGTTTGTTTTGTTCTCCTACATTGTAAACTTAAAAGTGTTAAACAAACCAAAACATGTTTTAGATTTTACTTCAAAGTAGACACACAACTGATGTCTCAAACACATTAAGAGGCAAGAAATGCAAGTCATGAACTCTTGACAAGACACAGCTGTTAACTGAAAGCCATTCCAGGTGACTACCTCATAAAGCTGACTGAGAAAATGCCAAGAAAGCTGCATCTAAGCAAGAGGTACCTACTGTGAAGAATGTCAAATATAAACATATTCTGGTTTGTTTACTTGTTTGTTTACTAAATAATTACAGATGTGTTTACTCATAGATTGGATGACTTTAGTAATTATCTACAATGCAGAACATTTTTCACAGTATTATGTGAAGGTGTGTCCAAACTTTTGACTGGTACTGTATTTTTCTTATGCCTTATGAAAGATCTTCTGCATGGTTTACTGCTGAATTAAGTCTAATACCCTGATTATTCAATGATTTTCTAAATAATGACTTAATTAACTAACAACAGCCTTAGTATAGGCAGAGTATCACCACGCACTACTTCAAAACACAGACCAATTACCTAGTGAGAGTTATCACCATCTGCATTATTCAGAAGCTGACGACTTCATCACTAGATAGCATCTGACCGGCTTCTTATCTGCCGTATCTCTCCATCTCGCTGGCTCTCTCTCACTCATTCTCTTTTATTCTATCTCTCTCTGTGGACGGCTGCTATGTATTCACTTCATTAGACACTCACCATCACTCTAATGCTGACTTTCAATGCCAGCTGGTGAAATAAGGTCAAGTCTTTGTCAGAAATAACCAAGGGTAAAGGACAAAAATGCCCCCATATACATTTTTTTGTCCCTTTTATTAACTTCAGCTTTAACGGACTATATGTAGATGCACAATTAAATGCCATCTACACAACATACACATCAATTTTGTAGTAATTTCTGCAGAAAAAAAAACAGCACATACTGAATAGATGATGTAAACATTAAAACAACTAGCAGGACTATCTGAAGATGATCTTTTTTTGGTACTTCATTCAATTAGATGATGTAATAGTGAGTCAAAATATTGTGGGTCATATTTGATGAATTCAAATCCAGAAATCATATTTACACAGTTTTCCAATTATCCCAGATGTAGTCATTCATCCAAGACCAATGATGCTTCTTTACTGGAGCTACAATCGTCTCAATGTGAAAGTCTCAAATCTTAAACCACTCCAGTCCTTAACGAAGGTCTCCCAGACTACTCAGTGTGTTATAGAACACAGTGTAACTTACTGTGAGCTTTAAATAAACAAAAACATGTGATGTCTGTCAAGTTTAAGTTCTTTTACATTTCATAGTAAGTCGTACTGTGCAGTGGTGGTATCTGATATGGGCAACATGGGCAGCTTCCCAGGGTACTTTCGTTTGAAGGCGGCCCTGCCCCTGCCCCTGCCCTCCCCCTAAAAAAAAATAAAACGCATTATTTCAAATAGACTGTCTAGTCTACATATCAGTTTCATATCGCACACTTGGCCTTATTCTCATAACTATGCAGCTTGTAAAACAGTTTCATAGTAACTGAAAGGAATTTACTGATATTAATAGTAATGACTGAATATTTCTGTGAACCCTGTCCCCACAGCCTCGGCCCTGTCTTGTCTCCACATGCTCTTTGTTTGTTTATGTTGTCCATGTGTCATGTTTTGTCCATTGCACAGCAATGGCCCCTCATTCTGTCACTGATTACGTTTACTACATAGCTTCCCTCGTGTCTCACAGTCCTGGTCAGTCACTGCAATGTCACTAAGAGTTTGTTTTTGTCACAGCCATAGTCAAGTTTTGTTTTCTTAGTCACAGTTCTTGAGCTTTGCAAATAAAAGTCTTGTTTTGGAAAGCATCACTACATCCATCTCCTCCTGCCCACAGCACACTGACGATTTCTTAATAGCTACATTATTAATTACAATATCAACACGACATGTAAACATAATGAATCTATGTAAATTCTATACTGTGTATATTTGCATATAAAATTCCCTGAATTTCAGGCAGTGACATTGACCTACTCTGATTTAATACCTTCAGCAAAGTCTGTTTGGATAAATATAGAACTTATCTTAACTAAGTTTGTCACACCTTGATGTTTATAGGCTCACTACCACAGGACAACTTCTACGGTGGTTTGCTGCAAGTCCAGGCTGAGCCAATTAAGCTGCAAGCCTGAATTCAGATACGATCTGAAGCACTAAAACGACCCTCTCAGGAATTAAGTGGCTGTATCTCAATTATTCAGTATCAATAATTCATCATCTGTCTCTCGCCGCAGCAATACCTCATCCAAGTGTCCTTGCTCATTAAGAGAATAGAGAGACTGTGTGTGTGTGTGTGTGTGTGTGTGTGTGTGTGTGTGTGTGTGTGTGTGTGTGTGAGAGACAGAGAGAGAGAGAGAGAGAGAGAGAAAGGGATAGAGAGAGAAAAAAAGAGAGAGAGAGAGAGAGAGAGAAAGAGGGAGGGAGGGAGAGAATGAGGGTTAGGAAAAGAGAGAGAGAGAAAGAGAGAGAGAGACTGAAGGGGAAGATGGTGAGAGAGAGGTGAGGGAGAGAGAGAGTGAGGGTTAACCAGAGAGAGAGAGTGAAGTTGAGAAGTGAGAAAAAGAGAGGGAGAGAGGGAGGGGGAAAGATGAAGAGAGTGATAGAGAAGTGAAGGAGTGACACAGAAAGAAAGAGTGAGAGAGAATGCTGAGAAAGAGGGAGAGAGATGGAGAATGGGAGAGAAAAAGAGAGATAAAGTTGGAGAGAAAGTAAAAAAGAAAGGGGGAGAGACAGAGACAGTGAGAGAGAGGAGAGAGATAAAAAGAGAGAATGAAGTGGGAGAAATGGAGAGAATGAAACAAAGGGGAAAAGAAGCAAAGGAGAAAGAGGGAGAAATAGAAGGAAAGAGAGTGACGGGGGAGAGATGGAGCAAGTGAGAGAGAGAGAGGGGAAAAGAGGAGAAAGATGAAGGGGGAGAGAAAGAGAGAGAGATAGAGAGAAAAGGAAATAAATAAAGAAAGGGAGGAGAAAGGGGAGAGAGTGAGAGAGATAGAAGGAGAGAGAGTAAAGGGGAAGATGATGAGAGAGAGTGTGTGAAGGGGGAGAGATAGATGGAGAGAGAGTGAAGGGGAAGAGATGGAGAGAGTGAGAGAGAGGGGAAAAGACAAGAAGGATGAAGGAGGAGAGAAAGAGAGAGATGGGATGAGAATGACTGTTCTGTCTGTGACCTGAATTAACCCTTCACTGACAACCACAAAACATTTGTTTTATCTCTTAGAAAGAATAAAATCTGTTGAAAAGTCAGATTCAAACATTTAATCCAAATTATTTAAAAGTGTAAGCAGAACAAATAAAGTATAAATATTTACTGAACAAAACTAAAACTAGTCTTTATTAAATGTAACAGTGAATGCTGGATTGCTGCTGGTAGGTTATGTCCACACAGCATTCACAGTGATGGATTTTTATTCTCCATACATTACACAAACCCCACAACATCTTAATGGATTTTAAACCCTGTAAATCCCAGATGAACGGACGGGATAAACCAAAACCCTCCGTTACTATCAGTGTATGACTTGTGAGCATGTGAGCAGTTCTTTTTGATGTTCATATGTGGGGACCATTAAGTTTCTGCAGTGGGGCCCATCACAGTCAATCACATTTACTCCACTGGGTTAAACCCCCTCAGTGTGAACACTCAGTCTGACTTTTCCCACAACATCTTTCACAGCAATCAGAGGATTATCTCTGTTATAATCATTCAGCGCTGATTCTGTGCAGTCCGGGCTTAAAATGTGCCAGAACAAGCTGGATCAGGTTGCTCAGGTTGATCAGTCTAAATGCATTAACAAGTAGTTTCTTGCTCTGCACACCATAACAACAGTGAAGATACAATCAATGAATTGAAAAAGGTTTTGTGAAGTTTAAGAGTTTTAGTGTTTTTGCACATACAGTACCAGTCAAACATTTGGACAACTTCTCTTTCCGTGTTTTTCCTTTTTCCCCTACATTGTAAATGAAAACCGTCATCCAGACTATGAAGGAACACATAAGCGTCTTTGAGTGTCATGAAAAGCGCTATACCAAAATAAAATGTATTATTATTATTATTATTATTATTATTATTATTATTATAAGGGGGGTGTACCCTGCACATTTTCAAAAGGCAGTTTTGGTCTCCTGCAGGTTTTACCGTCCAAAATCAATGTTACACTATTAAATGGAGATGGGCGGCGCACTAGGACCAAGCGGAAAACGGACGCTCAAGCTGAAGCCTGTTTCCCTTTAGACCGCCCACAAGCTCATCGATTGGCTCTGCTGTTTCTTGCTAAGGTGTAATTGGGCCGTCCCCGCTGTCACTCCGTCTGGTTGTAAACAGTGTCTTAGTTGGCCTGGAGTCTGTATTCACCTGCCACTGTAAGTTGTTAACATGTTTGGTGTTTGAATCTGTCTTTGTTTGAAGGCTTTGGATGAGTTAATTATATTGAAATATTAATAGTTAACCCTTCTGTGGAACTTAAAAGTAACAACAAAAAACTACAAGAACTACTAGACAACACAGTTGAATGGAAAGAGTTTGAGTTTAATTAAATGTTCAATTTAATAATGTATTAATATTTTATGGGAGGCACGGTGGCTTAGTGGTTAGCACGTTCGCCTCTCAGCGCTGGGGTCTTGGGTTCAATTCCCCATCTGAGCGGAGTTTCCATGTTCTCCCCGTGTCTGCGTGGGTTTCCTCCGGGGTCTCCGGTTTCCTCCCACAATCCAAAAACATGGAGGTCAGGTGAATTGGGTACTCTAGGAATTGTCCGTAGGTGTGTCTGTGTCTGTGTGTGTGTGTGTCACCCGGCGATGGACTGGCGCCCTGTCCTGGGCTTAGTTGAGTGGTGTGGTGCCCTGCCCTGCGCCCAGTGAGGGGGTGGGGGACTAACCGCGACCCTAATAAGGATTAAGCAGGTGTGATAATGAATGAATGAATAATGAATTAATATTTTATTAAGAACTTCTATTAATATTTTGTTACTAATAATAACTATTTAGTTATTATTAGTATATTATTTAGAGTAACTATTTACAGTATTTACAGTAACTATTCAGTAATAAGAAAGCCCTCAGTACTCAAGCCAGTTGTTTCCCCCCACACATCTGAAATCAAAATTTAATCACAAAGGTGCCTCGTTACATGAAATTAATTGGCAGATGGAGGCAAAGAGGTAAACAATGTGTTGTTTCCTCTCCAAGTCTACTTAGATTCTACATCAGGCCTTCTGAACAAAACTGTTAACACGCTGTTTTAGAGTGTGATCCAGCTTGCTGGCTTTGTTTTGTACCCCTATTTTCAAAAACCGGGCAGATGAATGATAACTGGGACAAAAATTTCCCTGTACAACTGTACAATAACCAGGGAAAACAATAATGATGTTCTACTGTAAATACTATTAACAAGCATGAAAAAATACATTAAACTAAGGGCTATTTACTATATATAACACAATGATATGAATAAGTTGTTCAGTTGTGCAAAGACGCATTATAATACAGTCTAAGGGGCTTGTTATGGCTTCTCATTAGCATGTCCAACCTCACTTTCCGTACTTATGAAAGAACACATTTGTGTGTGATGTCTGAAGAGATCAGCTGGGTAGTTAATAGAGAAAGTAAGTGAACTCACCAACAGGTGAAGGTGTTCCTGCACTGCTGGGGGGGTTGGGGGCATTGAGTCTCTCAGTGGGTGAGGGCAAGGGCAGGGAGCTGATGACGGAGGGGAAGAGAAAGGGGTACACCCCAGTCCTGTAGCGCCTCATCTGGACGTCCGAGGAACTGTAGCGAGATGCTGGAGACCTGCTGACTGTTTTCATTCCACAGAGAGACGAGCAGGATGGGTTGAGGAAGAGGAGAGGGGAGGAAGGTCTCGTTTCTCTGCAGAACAGACGCAGTGAGATCCCTCACTGGAGGGTGGTGAAGCCATTGAAGCCCCAGAATGCACTTAGTGCACGCAGGGGCAGGGCTGGACCGCTCTCTGGTCACTCTGGTCTGACCAATTGCAGCACATGACTGGGTCTGATGTCACTCAGCACATAGCATGGTATCAGTAGTTTTGCAACCTGCAAAAGAGGTGCAGGATGTTGGGGTTAGTCTTTATGGAACATCTTCAAAATGTTAACAAATTTACTCTTATCCTAACTGGGCAAACATGTGCTGCAAAGATAAAGACATCTTCAAGCCTTAATTGTATAATTTGTGTCCATTTTATAGTCAGTTTTAATTGGGTTAGGAATCTGTTTGAGATTACTTAACAACTCAACACAGTCTGAGGGCAATGTGTGAGGATTTAGGCGTGCAATTAGCATAATTGTAATTAACTAAACATGCGTTGGTTGATTGACCGCAGCTGGGGTAAATGGGGGAATGTAGGAATTCGACTTTTCACAAAACTATTCAATTAACTACACAGTGATCCCTCAAGCTTGAGGCTTGTAGTTTTACAGACATTCAACCCAAAGAGATCTATTCTGAGCAGAATTATTACAGATATACCCAGGAAACTTGAAGCAAACTGTTTATAAACTGTATAACACCTTTCTCAAACCCAAGGATGCTTTACAATCAACACATCAATTTACACTCTAAGAACTCAAACACACACACCAGCAAGAAGCAGGAGCCAATCACAAACAGCGTACTCTCAATTGGAAGCGATTGTCCACCTGGAGGATGGATTAGATTCAACTTTTCCAAAGTGACTGCACACAATGGAATTTGACGTCAGCATTTAACTCATCCATACTAGGCTGTGCCCGAAGAGGTGGGCCTATCCACGGCACCCAGGGATTAGGTGCGTGCTCATGACCTGCCTGGGGATCAAACCGGTGACCTTCCGGTCACAAGAGCAGATCCCTACCACCAGGCTACAGCTGCCCCTGTACAGTGACCAATTAGTAATCAAGTACTATAATAATCAAGTGATACTTTGTCATACAGATCAGTGATTGTATTCAGTTCTTTGTACGTCATATAAAGTGCCAATTTCTGGTATTATTTACAGACTAGGGCACTGAGAGAGTCCCGGTCATGCTGCTTGCCATCGACAGCCAGGCCCTGAGAGAGCAAAATTGGCCGTGCTTTCTCTGGGTGTGTCCCCATCGCTACTACCAAGCCATGTCCGCTGGCTAAGGTGTCTGTCAGCCGATATATCAGCGCTGGGGTTCCTGAACTTTCCTCTGAGCATGTTGGCTGTATAAGCAGCAGTTGGAAAAGAGACGGAGTTGACTTCACATGCATCAGAGAAGGCCTGTGCAAGTCTTTTATTATGACAGCAACAATATACTCAGTGTGGAAGAGACTCTCTCTCTGTTGCAGGATGAGGTGAGGGGAGAATAAGAGGGGAGGATCAGAGGAGGGAGAATCATCATAGTGCAAGCGCTAAATCCTGTTTAACAGAGTTATAAACTGCGGCAGGCTAATGGCCGCCATAACGCCCTAATCTGCAGTTAGGGTGCAGTTAAAGTGATGTGTAACCACACTTCATAATTAACGACCCCGAGATAACGCCATCGTCCTACTGCACCGCAAGTTCAAACAGAGAGAGAGAGAGAGAGAGAGAGAGAGAGAGAGAGAGAGAGAGAGAGAGAGAGAGAGTTGTAGGATATTCGCTGTCTGGTCCTCGTCTGAGTCATGTTTCTTCTTTCTGAGTTAAACTAATCAAAAGCAAAATTACATTTTGGAATCTTTCCATGACCCAAATCCACCTAAATGCAAACAGAGGTATGAATCTCAGGCAATGAAAATGACAGTAATTTGCAAGTGCCCATGTGTGTGTGTGTGTGTGTGTGTTTGAAAAATTTGTGTGTGGGTGTGGTTATTCTGTATTTGTATGGAGTGGGAGTGGTTATTCAGTGATGGTATGAAGTGGGTGTGGTTATTCGGTGATGGTATGAAGTGGGTGTGGTTATTCGGTGATGGTATGAAGTGGGTGTGGTTATTTGGTGATGTATGAAGACTGGAGAGTGGGTGTGGTTATT
>BRDA01047134.1:6079-27228 GCA_036984385.1 Crenuchus spilurus
TACAGTAATCTCTGGAGAGTTTACTAAAACTCCTTTGTCACTTGTGATGTTGTTACATTGAATATATGTAATGAATATAAAATAAATGAAAGTTCACATTTTTGAATTATGACCTTTTTCACATTATTATATTTTGATGTATGACTATATCACCAAAAGCATTAACTGTAGGTTATAACTAGAATATACTAATATTCTTATTAATAATCTTGGGAATGCACTTTTGTGGTTGAAGTCATTTTCCTCAAAATCATTTGAGAGGTCTCTAATGACATTAACTTCAGTATTTATTAGTAGAATGTATTAAGTAACTAGGAAATTAGCCTAATAATTAGTCAGAAGTATCAATAAAAAATATGACATGAGAGGTGATTTAAGAGCAAGAATTAAATCTGTAACTGGTAAGTAACTTTGTAAACACTCATTGACCACTGAAAAAAGGAGATTAATAAAGTATAAAAAGAAACAGGTGGACTACAGTCTATAATTGTAGAATAACAAAGCGCACCTGTATGATCAGTGGAGCTGGTAAAACAGACAATGTAGATACAAAATTAAGTGACCAGTGAATGTAGTGTAGCAGTGTTTAGCAGTGATGATGGGAAAATGCTCGAGATATTTGAGTGAGGTACAGTTCAAATCAGTTCTGTTTACTGACCTCCAACCTGTCACTCTTCCATTCTGCATTTGTAATCTTTCCATTGTTTCCAGCTGCCATCAGTCACATTTCAGACAGTGTGGTGACATGTATTCTCATTCTCTATTCTCTGCACACGTGCACTGAGATACAACCGTCTGCAGTTTCAAAGCTCTGTGCTGATGTTATCTATACCCCTTTTATCCAAAATTGTCTCTGGTTACTTTTTACTGGCATACAGAGTCCCCTGTCAGGTCAGTTAATATCAGCATTATTTTCTCAGAGTGTCAATATATGTCTTCAAGTGTTGTATAACAAAATCAGAGACAGACTGAGGTAATTGGGGAAACATTAGGCAATATTATACTCTGTATCTAATAACAATGTCCTGTTTATAAGATGCGTGTTACACATTCATGTTTTTTGGGTTTTTTTCTGAATATCAGAGGACAAGATGTCGAGTTCCTTTGTGTTATCAGGTTTTTGGTAAAAACAGATATCACCCACAGTCAAACAAAAGGACCATGTTCAGAAGGCTGGATAACCAATGACTTTTTTTTCTAACATAGGAAATCACACAAAAAAGAAACAATGAGATGCATATGATCCCTTAAAAATGGGAATGGCTCCACAGTCCTGGATCTTCTGTAGTATCAACTGACTCCTAATCTACTTTTAAGCTTCCGGAACAAAGGCTAAATGGTAGCATGTATAACTTATTACTACACACCATTAGCAAGCTATTGTGTATTTATCTACCAACTACCAACCAGTTAACTGAGGAACTGCAGGGTCGTCCCTGGTAAACATGCAAAACATGTCAAATATATTCAATATATATTAATTCAAAATATTATATAAATAATTGAACTACAATGATTGAAAGGAAAAAATCATTTTTCATGAAATAAATCTCTCAAACCATAATTGCTGGCTCCCCTTCAATTCATTCCTTGTGCATCTTCCCTTTGCAACCAGGTCCGAATCTTTTATAATGCTTATTGAGAGCGGAGAACACATAGCAAGAGATTTGAAAGCATACCTCTAGGACGATCTTCAGATTCTCAGCTCACCCCACAGAGATTCTATGAGGTTTAGACTGGGATTGCCATGGCAAAATCTTGATTGTGTGGTGAGCGAGTCATTTTGTGTTCATTGGCCCAGTTTAAGCTTCCTGGCTGAGGCAGTTTTTATTTAACATCTACTCATGCTTGGTGGAGTCAATTATACCATGGATCCATTTTGATTCCCATATTCTCAAAACCTTTTGCACAGGTGCTGTGGACAGCATGTTAATGGGATCTATTACTAGCTGGTATGGGAACTGCACTGCCACAAAGCAGAAAGCTCTGTAGAGGGTGGTGCAGACAGCCCAGCATATCACCGGGGTTCAACCCAAACCTCCCGGTCTTATACACCAGCCACTGCCTGAGGAACACCAGGAGGATTCTAAAAAACTCCACCCACCCAAGACACTGTCTGTTCTCACAGTTGCCGAGTGGCAGGAGGTACAAAAGCATAAAGTCCAGAATCAGCTGGTTCAGAGACAGCTTCTTTCCCCAGGCCAACAGGCTACTCAACAGCCAGTACAACCGTTACCTCAATCATCATGTTCTCTATGAACAATTCAAACCACATCCACACTCCAATATAGACTCACTGTACTTTATTACAACTCTAAGTCAGCACATCTACACCTGCACATACAGACTGACACCTGTACATCTTTCCATCCTGTATAATCAGCCTGTGTATATGGAAATGTGTACATATGTATATATTATAGCTTCTAATTCATAACTTATATTACTTATAAAACTATATATTTATATTTGTGCAATACTGGTGTTTAGTAAGGTGCATCACTATTGTGTATAATTTATAATTTATCTTGTATTGAGTACTGTAAGGGACATTGCACGTAAGATTTTCACACACCTTCACACCTGTGTGATTTGACAATAAACAATAAGTAAGTAAACCTTTGGAAGAAGAACAATCCCACACATCATCGCAGATCCACCACCATACTTCACAGAAGACTGAATTTCCCTGAAGGAATCTCCCAAAGGGATTAATAAAGTTTTATCTTATCTTAGAGGTGAGGTACTTTTCTGTACTGTCCTTATTTCTATGTCAAATCCACCTGTGATGCTTTTCTCATCTGATCATGGAACACTCCATTTACATCTGGCTAACTGAAGATGCTTGAGTTTTCTTTTATAGGAGGGACTTTCTTCCACAGATTTGTCAAACAACTTCTGGTTATCTATGTGTGGTTTGATGGATATTCTGACCCCAAGACCTAATGTCTGCTATTTTCCAACTGTGATCCTCTAAATTCTTTGGTCAATCAAACCATCCCCTCCTTATGTTTTCTTCTGTAGACACACATCCTCTTCTAGGCAGATTCTCAACATCTCCAGCTACTTTAAACTCTTTAGTTATTCCCCTTTTGGTGGAAATGAACATTTTTTGCAGGCCAACAACCTTCTCTGTTTTTTTCTCACATTGATGGAGGACTAGGGGAATGTGACCTGTGTGTTACCTCATATTTATACTCCAGTGAAACAGGACATCATGGCTGACCATTTAAGTGTCCCTGATTGCTCATGTAGTATGAAACATATCAATATGAATAAACTTGGAAAATTCCTGTCATAAGTATTTCTAGAAATTATTATTATTATTACTATTACTATTATTATTACACTTATACAGCACCTTTCTTCATACCCAAGAATGCTTTACAATCACCACACTTCATTTACACACACTCAACCACACAAACTGGCGAGAAGCAGCAGCCAATCGCGCACAGTGTATTCTCAACCGGAAGTGGTCGTCCACCTGGAGGACTGCATCAAGCACTAGGGGGATCACCTAGGACAGAGTGCTAATCATATCTGGGCATACATATATTCATACACAGACATACACATTTATACATACACCATTGTAATTTTTAGAGTAGCCAATTCACCTTATCTCCATGTTTTTGGACTGTGGGAGGAAACCCATGCAGACATAGGGAGAACATGGAAACTCTACTCACATGGGGATTCAAACCAAAGAGCTCAGTGCTGAGAGGCGAACATGCTAACCACTAAGCCACCGTGCCACCCAAAATGAAAGGTTAATAACTGGAGCACATACAATTAATAAAAATATCTATTTCCGGAAAAAAGGTTAGTTTTTTTCCATTTACTGTTATTCACATAAATTGAATTTTTAATACTTTGGAATGAAATATCAAATTGATAAGCAATTTGTATATTACAATACAAGAAAAATGTAGTGTATAGACTCTTTCGTTATCTTATCAAAAACACTTCACAACATTAGAATACTGTGAAAAATTATCATTTAATTCAAAAGTTTATTTTTATATTCATTACATGTAAATACACATTTCAAACCTTTTTTGTTTTAATGTTGATCAGTTTGGCTCATAGCAGAAATCTCAGATTATTTTAATATATCATTTTGAAGAAATTACTATTTAAATCATTTCAAAATTAAAAGACTTGACAGTCACTGTGTAATACATGTAATACATATACAGAATATGACATTATCTTGTTGAATATAATTATATTGGTACAAATGAACTCTTTCATGATATTCTAATTACTCAAAAAGTAAAAGCAGGATTACCTAAATCACTTTATGTTGTGTTATTTTAACTGCAACAAATATATTCATGATGCAACACTGAAACATCTCACAAAGTAATATTGCTGAAAAATGTAGTATATGGGCCCTTTAAATAATAAATGAATTATTATGCAGAAGACAGTATAGGGATATAGTGATAGCAGCATTCACAACAACTGGTATTACAAATTAAATACTGATATGTTAATAATACACATATGACATCATGATTGTGCGCTAATGTTGTTTTGGTAGCTGTTTATACAGTACACTTAAGACTTCACCTCACAACATTCATGATTGAAGTCTAATTAATTCACCACAATAGACAAAACAAATGTATAGGGGACTCTGACTGACAGCATTATTAGTATTTGCTTCACATGTTCTATGTTATCATGTATTCTTTATGCTTATGAGAAATACTGTCAAGTAATCAGGAATAACTGTTATAATGTCTTCTCAATCCTAATGTACTTGTTACCTTCACCTCCTGAGGCTCATGTCTTAATTTTACTAAAAACATTCTCCACCTTATTGTTCCCTCAGTAACACAGTCTGGGGACATGTGCTTTGATTACCAACATGTTCACATTGCACATTACATGATAATAACAACAACTCACATCACCCAGATGCTGTGTCAACATGAACAGTTTATTTCTGAGCAAGATCATTGTGAGTAAGACATGGTTTGGTTCTTTGATCAGCACAATACATTAATTATTCAGCTATTTCACATCAGTTTCTGAAGCTCTCAGGTTGGACCCACGTCGTGTTATTTTGCACCAGCTTTTCACCTTGAGGTTATGAACCAAATCTGCTATACAGGGTGATCGTATAAAAAGGCTTTTACAAGCCTTCAGACATGCAATCAGTGTCCTCAATTGAACACAGGAACATTCAACAGAATTTTGGCCAGAACAATCAAAAGGAAAGCGACTCCCAGTGCTGAAGAAAAAGAAAACAGGCGGATGACTGATGAGCAGTACAGTTTATAACGTCTGCATTCAGAGCAACACGAACAGTCCCCCCGGACTAACATGCGATACCGCAGCATCCACCGCACACCACACGTCCATCTTTCCTCGTACTTTCATTTTGAGCTCGTGTACTTCGTCACAGCCTTCGTGCCTTCAGAAACGGCGTGTTTGGCCAACTCTCCCGGTAACAGCAAGCGCACGGCCGTCTGAATCTCCCGGGACGTGATGGTCGAGCGCTTGTTGTAGTGGGCAAGGCGAGAGGCTTCACCAGCAATGCGCTCGAAGATATCGTTCACAAACGAATTCATAATGCCCATTGCCTTAGAGGAAATGCCAGTGTCCGGGTGGACTTGTTTCAACACTTTGTACACATAAATGGCATAACTTTCTTTCCTGGTCTTGCGCCTTTTCTTATCTCCCTTCTTCTGCGTCTTGGTTACAGCCTTTTTGGAGCCCTTTTTAGGGGCAGGGGCAGATTTCGCTGGTTCAGGCATCTTTTTCGTGCTGTCTTCAGACCGCCACGGTTCAGCTCTGTGCACTTTATGCACGTTGGTCTGTCCCCTATTTATAGAATTCCCATGCAAATGAGAATAAGGTCAGCCTGCGCTCCTATACGCCATTTCACTCGTGTCGTGATCAAGAACGCGCACCGCGATTGGTCGTCGCTTTGCGATTCGATGTGTCCAATCCGGAGCGCGGCTGGGGTATAAATACCAAACCCTGCTTACATCATACGCGAAAGCGTAACGGCCAGTTATTCAAACGCTAAACAAAAGCAGTCTGCTGCGTCTGTACGTCTCCAGACATGTCTGGCAGGGGCAAAACCGGAGGAAAGGCTCGGGCCAAAGCCAAGTCTCGTTCATCGAGAGCTGGATTGCAGTTTCCAGTTGGTCGTGTCCACAGACTGTTACGCAAAGGGAATTACGCAGAGCGCGTAGGTGCTGGGGCGCCCGTGTACTTGGCCGCTGTGCTGGAGTACCTGACCGCTGAAATCCTCGAGTTGGCTGGAAACGCGGCGAGAGACAACAAAAAGACCCGGATCATCCCTCGTCACCTGCAACTGGCTGTGCGCAACGACGAGGAGCTAAATAAACTTTTAGGTGGCGTTACCATCGCCCAGGGCGGAGTGTTGCCAAACATCCAGGCGGTGCTGCTGCCCAAGAAAACCGAAAAGCCAGCAAAGAGCAAGTAATCGGCTTTTGTTGATCGAGGACACGGACATAACGGCTCTAATGAGCCACCATCTTGAGTCGGAGGCGTTTGTTGTTCTTACTCTTGCATTGTGTTTGTTTGACGAAAACTAAAATGCTTCATGTACACTTTACATTTATGTTGCTGTTGATGTTTCTTGGACGATTACTTGTGTATTAAAGGCTAAACATGGCGCAAGCTGTCCACAAGAACAACGGGCCGAAAATGGCCGAGGACAGACTGGACTAGTGAAAGGTGGACTATGAAAACAAAAACACTGAAGATCTTCTAGACCACACGCTTCATAGCTTATGGACCAACGCTGGTTACGTCTTGATTGAGCTAATGACATGAACCATGTTGTTTTTTTCCTGCTGTTTGAACGTTTTGTTTCAATAAATGTTGAGAGCCTGAGTAAGGCACAAAGACAAGCCAGTGAATCAGTGTCTGTTTTTCACACTGCAGAACAGCAGCTGTTCAGGACTGTTTATGGTCATGTTACACTTTAGCCTTAATAACAGAAGGGAGCGTAGTAGTGCACAAAAATCTCAATAATCAAAGTTCATTATTTTATTTCATGTTGATCTGATATCCAGAATCTTCAATGTTTTGAGTTTCACTAAACATTAACATTAAAAATGTCACTTTACATATAAAGGAAATGTCAGTTTACCATTGTGAATTATGAGAACAAATTAACTTTTACACAATATTCTCATTTTTGGAGATAACCTACTACAGCTCATAGTTAATTTCCACATAAATCCTAAATACAAGCAGGACTGCACCACTGATGGTTACATTCATACCATTTTTATTGTACAAACAAAAGTGCATTAATTATGTAGTTATTTATAGACTCAAAAAATCATTGCATGTAGCAATTAGGTCAACCTAGTCACAAATTAAGTGCTATTTAAATAACTGTGTATTTAACATCACATGGCATGATTCAGCCAACTCTCCATAAAAAAACAACATAATACATTCCTGCTGTACACATCAGTAAAGAAACTGGACCACTTAACTCAAAAATGTCAAAGAGGTAGTGGCATAGGTTGTTCTTTAAAATGCATCTTTTTTTTGGTAAATCACAGGGGTACAGCTGCAGAGTGAACAAAAACAGGACAGTACACTGAACCTCAAAAAATATCTGTTCATAGTTTCACTCTTCTAATTCTGAACCTCACCATAACCCTCTGTTTTCATGTCGTTCAGTCCCAAATCCTCATTCTGCTCAAATGTACGTGTATACTTCTCAATCTTCATTTCTGGGTCAGGTTCTGGGGCGTAAATGTTCTAGAGGGAGCAAACAAATTTAGCTCAATTTATTAAAAAAAAATATGTAATTATATATAAAAAAATAATTTAGCTATCACATCTGTCAGAACAAAACCTTGGATCTCCAAAATGGGAAATTTACAGAAGACAGAAAAAATACCTGGAAGTCAATATAAAAAGATTCAAATTCAAATCATTTTCAAGTATTTTATAGGTTCATTGACCATTTAATTTACACACAATGTAAAGTCCAGATAACATTTTCACATGATGGGAAAAAGTGAAAAGGTTTTGTTCCAACAGCAATGATAACAACAAAAATTTATATATATAAAAATATATATATACATAAATATATTTTAAATAAATTTACCTGCAGGTAACTATTCCCCGCTGGATCATCCAGAATTATGTGGACCTCCATTTTTCCAGCCATAATCTTGACACAAAAGGGTAAAACACAGAAAAGTTCTGACCATATACTAAACCATGGTTGAAGTATCCACAAGAATGAGGCTAAGTTGTAAAGCACTTTGACTCAAAGTTAATTAAATATGTATGAAAACAGCCATGTTTGGCAAATTATGTTACAATAAGACAATTAATAATGGGTTAATGATTTACACGGCATGTGCAACTGGACTAGTTATTACCTCAAGTAACAGAAAAGGGTTCAAACCTTGTGAATCTTTTTCCCAAAGAGCTCCAGTTTCTCTGATGTGTCTGTGGCGGAGCTGTCGCCACATATGAAAGGGTTTTTTGAAACAACCTACAACAACAATCAATTGCAAAAACAAGCATGAAAAGCTTTTCTCTGCCTCTAAACACCTTAAAATAAGTGAGTGTGCAGTTGCCACTGAAACTCACCAGGTCTTTGATGTCCTTGAGGAGGCCTTCCAGAGTGGTGAACTTTCCTCCTAATGCTGCCATGCCCAACTCAAACTCAAGCTCTGGAATCAGCACACTACACGTCTCTGACTACAAACAGTACAGAAATAGACTCTCTTGCTTGACAAGTTCACTTAGTCATTTATCTTACATATGATTATTAATTATTAATCAGAAGTCTTCAGCAAGTCTTATAAAATTCTGTAACTATGAAACCAAAATGCATTTGCTACAAATTATTTTATAGGAATTACGCTGAGCCTATTATTATATATTATTGTAACTACTAAGAAACTAATATGTAAGTATTATTAATTATTCTGTAACTACTACATTCAGTATCAGGTTCAAAATACAGGTCATCCAGTACAACTCAGTGCACAAAAATAGTTCAATGACACCATGTCCTCAGGGCATTAAAATTGTGCATATATTTTTACTATCTATTGGCTTGATAGCCAACACTCACTAGTGAGGACACTTACATGTTTGACTATAGGAGGAAAAGTAATGCACTCATAGCAGTAAAACAGCCCCACAGAAGTTATAAAATCACAAGGATTCAGTTTATTATCAGGTCCTACCATATGCAAAAAATCACAACTGTTGGAGAATACTATAATGCTGCATTACTGGTATATTACTGGTTTATTACAGTGGAAATCTGTCTTGCTATATACTCCTATGTATCTGTGAAATCAATAAAAATGTGTCAAGAGGCTGAATGTGTTGTATAGATAATACCTTTAACAGATCTCGGGACATGTCTGAGGGGTCTGTGAGGTGAAGAGTAATTCTAGTTCCCTTCTCTTCTGTGGCACCCCCCGATTTCACCTGTTTGACAGTTTTGGAATACAACATATATACACTTACATAACATGCCAGTACCTATACTATTAACTACATACACTCACTGGCCACTCCATTAGGTACATACACCTTATATCTGCATTCATTATCCATTTTATCAGCTGCACTCACTATATAAGTGCACTTTGTAGTTCCACAGTTACTGATGGACTACAAGTGCACCTATATGGTCAGTGGAGCTGATAAAATGGACAATGTGTGTAAATACAAGGTATGTGCATGTGTTGTACTGTGCTTTTCTTGTTTTTTTTCCCCCAACATTTCCCAAATCCTGCTAGCTTCTATCTACAAGGATTGTCCATATTAGCCAGTGATTTTAATTTACTGGTTATATAGATCTGATTAACCCCTCTAGCCATTAGGTTGTTACTGTTACTGCTACAACAGCCGTTCACCCTTTTATTTGTAGCCAAGCTACTTCTTTGTTCAACATAAAAAAAACACAGTTAACCTGCTACTAAACCTAAAACATACATTATTCAACACAGCTGTCAAAAATACTGTCTGAACAGTCATTACGTTTACCACACATACACCAAGTTAGAATTATTCTATATTACAAAACAACACAAAAAATACCTAAAACAGAAAACATGTAGACATTTCTGACCTCGTTTGTTCGATGTCCACAGCTATCACAGTTGGTAGCCATAATAATAACTTCTTTGAAATGTGGAATTTCTGATTAACAGTAAAGGAGGAAATCTTTACATTACACATACAGGAAATATATACAGTTTGCTTGACACGGTAATACCATTTCATGTACAGTAAGGAAAATCAGTTATACTACAGACTTGAAAGGATACGGACAAGCTTCATGTTTGTTGAGGCTGGAGCGTTGCATTCTGGACAATTGGTGTTGAACACAAGTACTTCATTCCTCATAGTCTCCAGATTACTGCCAGGCTTTTCATCTTCCTCTGGCTCTGTGTTCTGAAAGCGAGAGTGGAAGAAGGCTTACAGTTAAACAGTTAAACCTCAAATCATCAAAGTATTAAGACAGCATGAGCTCTGGCCTCTCTTAGTGTACATGTGTACGAGTGAAATGAATGTTTTTGCAAATCAACAACCATAACATAAGCTAGTAACAGCTGCAGACAGTGAGAGTGGATGGCTCCAGGTGTGACCTCAGCAGAATCCGTTTAAAACAACAAATCCCATCTCAGGCTAACTGAAAGTCAAGCTAATCCCAAAGTCTGTTGAATGTTAGATCACTTAAACACTATGAATTATAACCAGAAACAATAAAATAATTAATTCACTTAACATGCAAATAAAAAGCACTTATAAAAGTCTTCTTTCCTCTTATTCTGCATGATAAAGTGGAACTGCATAAATTAACATTTTGCATAATTCAATGATTACAATGTAAAAAGTTATTTACAACAGTTTGATGTGCAGTCTGCCATTCCAGAGATTTTGTGATAGGAACCAGACATTTGTGTCTATGATGTTGCAAAATACAATTTTTTTTTAAAGTTTACAAATGTACAATAATCAACATTAACCATATAATCTCAGAAGGTTTATATTCATTTTTAATAGTAAATAAAATGGCTGTATTTGCACTTTAGACAACATATAATACATTATGTGTCGCCTCACACCATTTCTCTTTTGGCTAATCAGACATATTTAAATGATCATTAGCAGCAATTAATATTTATTAGACAACATCAGAAACACAAATGAAAGCTTGTAAATGATCATTTTATTTACTGAAGATAAAGATTTATTCAAAAGCCAGATCACCCATGTGATAACTTGTGATTAACATTTTTAAATCAGTCTTTTACATTGCTGTGTAGGTCCACTCTTCTTTGGTCCTCATTGAAGAGATTTGATCGTTCAGAGGTGCATTTGTTTTGTACTTTGGATAATTGATGTATAACCCAACCATCACTTTAGTTTTACGTCAAGGTCTGATGTGCAGACATTCTCCTTCAATGTTTTCTAATAGACAGCATTAGAGTTCATGGTTCCATCAACTGTAACAAGTCGTCCAGGTCATGTAAAAGCAAAACAGACCTAAGCCATCACACTACCACCACCAGGTTTGACCGTTAGTATAATGTTCTTATGGTGGAAAGTGATGTTAGCTTTACACCTGAGGTAATGAAAAAAAGATCTTCTAAAACGTTCCACCTTTGATTCATCAGCCCACAGAATATTACACCAAAAGTCCTAGGGATCATCTAGATGTCTTTTCGGAAATGTGAGATGAGCTTTTGTGCTCTTTTTGGCCAGTGTCTTATAGTGTATTCAGGTACACTGACCTTACCTGAGGCAAGCGAGGTCTACAGTTCTTGAGATGTTTATCCGAGTTCTTATGTGACCTCCTGGATGAGTCACTGATGTGCTCTTGGAGAAACTGTGGTAGATTGGCTACTCTATGAAAGGTTCACCACTGTTTCAATTTTCTGCATTTGTAGATAATGGCTTTTGCTGTGGTTTGCTGAAGTCCCAGATTCCAGACTGCATCACTGTTTTGCATCAGTATCTACATGTATCATCTTAAATATCTAGAATGAATAATAATAATGTACTTTTGAGATTTTCTAGTCTGGTTCATACTGCCAGACAGGTTGTATTTAAGTGATATATAGATTCAATAAATCTAGCAGTAATCATGTCTTGGTGTGGCCAGTGAAACCCAATCCAATAATCAACTTATTGTTAAAATGGTGTAGTAGGTAAGGGGGGGAATTACATTTTTAAATTGGGCCTGGAAGGACTGAACATCATTTTTCCTTGAATAAATGAAACTTTATTATATGCATTTGAGTTATCTGTCTAATATTAAAATAGTGTGATGGTCTGTAAATGTAACAAATTGGACAGCAAAATGAAAATGAGCAAAAATTAAAATGAAACTGAACAGCACCGTCCCTACTGACTACCTTCAATATACCGCATCTCTCTAGAGTGTATTTCACTAACACTTATCTGAATGACTGTCAGGGAATGAGTTATGCAAAAATACATGCAAAATGGTGAAAATCCCCTTTAAACTTGTCTATCAAGCATTCTGACCTGTATTCCGAGGGCAGCATTCTGTTGAGGAGTCCGTTTGTATAGAGATAGAGAGAGTGCACTGTCTTTTTGTGGGGCAAATGGATTCTCAATAAAACTGTTTCCTGAAGGGTCATCAATTATCTACACAAAAGAAAAAAAAGTCACACAAAGAGCACATATAACAAAAAACAATGCCCAGAGTTAACATTCTTACTTAGAATTGAGTCTTACCAGTGTGAATTCTTCCTCCACATCTTTCAACTTTTTCAGCCTCTGAATAAATTGGTCTATTTTGTCTGCAACACCTGGATCAGTTGCCTGTGAAACAATAATAAAGAATGACTGCATTAGGAAGACCATGGCAATATTAAAAAAGAAAGCATCACTTGAGTGGATCTGATAACATGGTGTTATTAATTCACATCAATATAAGTAAACACACCCGTCTTATTGGTTGATCTTGTTCTAATCCAGCTACTGCTCTGTCGATAAGTCCCTCAATAGTAGACAATGCTGTAAAAATGGAGTAAATGCTTCAGTTAAAAGTTATCAGTTTATGGCAACTCTCAAAAATTACATCAACAGCAAATTATAAGGCAGAGGGAGGGGCCAATTCTGCTCTAGGGTACCACTGGATTTTTGGAATTATCTCCTCTTGCACAGCTGATTCATATCACTAACTCACAAGCTCCTCAGGTCAGGTGAGTTGGGGAAACAAAATGATTGGAAACACTTTATATGTAGCTTTATTAATCCGTTATTATAAACAGTTATGCATGCAGGAGCAGCCATGGTCTGATAGTTAGGGATTTGGTCTTGTGACTAGAAGGTTGTTGGGTCGATCCCTGTGCAGGTCATGACTGAAGTGCCCTTGAGCAAGGCACCTAACCCCCAACTGCTCCCCAGGTGACATGATTAGGGCTGCCCACTGCTAGTGTGTGCGCTTCACTGCACGGATGGGTAAAATGCAGCAGTCAACTATCCCCACTGTGGAATATATAATTCATATTTAAGTAATACTCACAGCCTTTCTGTGTGAATGCAGGAATTTCAAAGTCTAATTCAGGTATTCTGATAGTGGCACTGTCCATCTTCACAACCTCGCGGTTCATATCCTTAACAGCAGAAAGAAACAGTAAACATGTATGGATGCTGTTTATAAAAATGTCTTCTTCTGCATGCACTAGTACACAAGGAGTAAACATCATTAAGCACTGCTGTTACTGTGACCCTTAATGTAAAATAATTAATGTCATAGAAACATAGTATCACCTCTTTAGACTTAATTTTGAGAGTGTAGCAGATGCCCTGTTCCTGGATACGACCTGCAGACTGTATTTCTGTATTGGTCCAGTGACAGTGGGAACATGTGAAAGAACTTATAATGATTTCCTTGAAGAAAGGGATTTTAGTTAATAGAAGACGTGTCCTTCCCTGAAGAAGAAAGAAGACATTACGTAAAAGGAGAATATCTACAATCCAAATTTAATATTTTACCCAGCTTCATACAACACTTAAAAGGAACATGACAAAAGGTCCTATTAAAGCATCGATATTGTGAAAATGTTCATTTGTGTTCATAACTGAATTCCAAATGTAAATGGTCATTTTATATTCAAAACTTGTAAAGTGACACATTTAATCACTTTTTTTTATAGTAACCTACTTAGAGTTGAAATGACATTCTAAAAATTTGAGATTCTGAATTTGTGTTTATGTACAGTAAAACAAAAAAGGCTTGAAATGTTACTTTAGGTGTAATGGATATTACAGATTACCATTTGAATTAAATTTATGAACAATCAACTTTTACACAATATTCTAATTTTTGATGCAACACTGTATATTCCCCAGCTCCTATGTCCCAGAGTCTTATGAGAACATGAAAAGATGTTCCCCAGCTCTGCACTAGCTTTATATGTCATGGGGTATTGTGAAAACTTAAATCACTCAGACTCTTCAGATTATATTCTCTGATGGGTGAGCTTTGACCCTGACTACCACAAATATACCTATTTATTGAAACATTAAAAATAAAACAACATATCCATTTTCCTTGTTTTTGTACAGCTGTTTTGGAGCACATTCATATATTTATGAACAGACAACATCGAGAACACAGCAATGTGGTTAAAGAACCAGCTTGATGACCAGAAGGTCACTGGTTCGATCCCCTGAACTGACAGGACATGACTGAAGTGCCTATAAGCTCCCAAGCACCAGGGCAGGAGAGGGCTGCCCACTGCTCCAATCACAGTAAATAATGTTTACTATTGTGTGTATGTGTGTTTCACTCACAGAAGGGTTAAATGTGGAAGTACACAGCTGTGTGCCACTTTCACACAGCATCGAAGCTATCAAAACGTTTCAATACCCAAATTTAGTAGCCAATTCTATACTCTAACTTTATATTTGTATGGAAGTATTAAAATGTACCAATTCCTACATGGATCAGAGATGACATCTACAAATTGTTAAAATAGAAAAAGAAATGTGGCTGTGTTCTATGAAATAAACGTTTTGGTATTAAAGACAATGTTGAGTGTTAATTTATAGCCCAAGTATCGAATATTGTGACAACTACTGTTCTACGCTTTGTATTATAACAGCTCTAACCAAAACTCTGTCAAACAACACACCGGTATTTTTCAATAGTAATGCTGTCAGGTGTCATACGGACAGTCATACGGACAGTGAGTTAAAGAAAATATGCTCTCACTCACGTTCTCATAGCAGCTCATACACAGACTCTCTATTTCAGTGGGCTGAGCGTCCTCATCTTCTGCGTTAATATCTTTAAACACTCCGTCACGCACGCGCTCCTCACCTATAACTGACATTGTTCTCTGACGCCTGTAAAATGGACCGCAAGAGTGTAAAACTGGAGCTGAAAACAAACAGCTGTGGGTCTGATATATAACGTAATTTACTAGAAATTTCTCCCTAGTGACATGTGCGCGACACCGCAAAATCACTACCGGGCCGAGGGTCAAACTGCCCGCCAAAATAAAAGTAAGACTTCGTTTCTAAACCAAAAAGGAGACATTTTTTTGTAATTTCATTTGGTTAACACAGGCTCACAACGTTTATATATTATACCATAGCGCTTATAGCCCTGTTTGGAAAATATCACCTGCTTAAAGCCCGAATCACCTCTGTTAAACCGACCTTTAAACTATTGATTTACATTACTAACCCTGCACATTATCAGCTATAACATAAAAACTGTCAGTACATTGAGTCGTCTGGAAAAATTGTAAGTGCTTATGTTTAATATATATGCTGTTCTTTTTGTTTTCTTATTTGTTTTAAAAATGTTTGCATTGTATCATTTGAAACATTGAACATTTAAAAAGGAATACAAATTTTTCTGAATTAATAGTTTTGTTATGACTCCTGTGCCAGTGAGTGGATAAGGGGACTCTCTGCGACCCTGATAATAGTTAAGAGGAAGATATGGATGGATTCTACAACTCTTTGGATTAAATGTACATGGGGTCCTGTGGTAATGTCTTCTTTTACAGTAGCTTCTCTGTGGTTTTATTTACTTTCAAAGGCGCCGTGTCTGCGTTTTTTCCTCTCGTCCTTTGACAAAATTACAGGCTGAATTATCTGCTGCAAACTCAGAGCTCGTCTGAAGATTTTAGCACATCTCCGTAATTTCCCACATAGATGTTGTCACACGTTGGAAAATAAAAACCTACTAGCTATATTTAGTCTAAAAACCTTCAAAAATCACAAGAAGTATTAATTCACCAAAATGATGCATGTTAATCAGATAATCTGCTTAATGTGGATAGAAGATTATGTGAAAATAAAATAAAATAAAATAACGTTAAGACACTACTACTTTCCCCTCCATATTTTACCCATAATATTAGAAAGTGAATCTAAACACTAGAGGGCGCGCGGGAGTAAGTCCTCCTCCAATGAGAGAAGAAATTATCTAAATAGCTAAAAACGTGGATTACGTTGTTGCCTCTTTTTATGCGCAACATTTTATTATGTCTAGAAATAACAAACATACGTAACATAAAATTGTTTATGAAAATTAACCCTTATGCTTGTGTTCTTTTACAATAAGCCGGGTTTGTGCAGTAAAACAGTAACATTTCGGCTGTTGGGTGCTGATTGGTTAGCATTTCGGCTACTGTTTGCTGATTGGTTAGTATTTCGGCTTTTGAGTGCAGATTGGTCAGTGAGTGTATCCGCTCATTTTGTACTTCCGGCGTGTTGGTGTAGCGTCTGACCAACCAGGAAAAAAAGTAGGTTCTCTGACAAAACCCTGAAAAACTTGCTCGTCCTGTAGTCAAGTTCATTTTCATGTAGTCCGGATGTAACACAGACACGACGTGTGAAATATTTAAAAAATGACGTCCGGTGATAAACTAAACGAATCTGAATAAGCCATTTGAGTCAGCAATATTCCCACATTTGTGTATCATGGAGAAAAATTACTTCAAACATGGTTATCTGAGGCGTTACTGGTCTGCTTAAATTCGTATTTCTAAGCATTATACATCTATAGTATATGGTTTACATTCATGGAGGGAACATACTTTGCCATCTTCTGATTGTGTTCAAAACATTCTAATATACAGATATTGTTGATAATGGATCAAGACAATGTAAAACAAACTTTTTTAGTTGCTCCCATATGTGCAGTGTACATAAATGCTTTGTTGACAATGTCCTGTAAAAAATTAGTGTTTTATGGAATCACTATACTGGGAGCATAACTCATTCAGAGTAACTAGATTGAGTCACTGAAAAAAAGTAGTTTTAAAAATTTCAATCTTAAAAAAAAAAAAATACGAGATTGAAATTGCCCAAGCCAATGTGAAATGCAATTTCCCATTAACCCAAAATGGACAGATGCTTAAGGGGTGGGCCTAAAGCATCTGTTCATTGATCAAAAGTAAGTAAGCTAAACAACTAATGTTGATTAAAGTCATTTACATGAATTTACTTCAGTTGTGTAAATTAAAGGAATATTGTTTATGAAAGATTTGAACTAGCATTGTGGTCCATGTCGTTTCTTGGCTGTTTGCTAACTGTGGTGGGACAAGGTGTAAAGTTATTAACTGCTTACACCTCAGCATATGTATGACATGCTTGTTTATGTAATTGGGTGACATGCTTTTGTATGTGAAGGGCTTAGACACATACGGGAACCCTTGCCTCTGACATTATTTGTCTTATCACACCATCTGTCAAACAATGTAGAGATGAACTATTAATGTATAGAAACTTAACTACATAATATTTACATATTAAATGCAAACACTCACTTTCATATTTTGAGGACAAAAGCATCTACTCTTTGAACAAGAAGTTGAGTAATCCAGGTTGGTCATTTTTATTATTCATCACCACTTAAAGTATAGGGCCTTCTTAGACATACTGCTTTACTTTTGTTTTAAAGTGCATTTATGTTTGCAAATTCATTTAGTCATTAGCCATTGCATACAGATCAGGCCTACTGGGATCAACACAATATATTTAACATGTCCTTATTTCTTTAATCAACTTCTTCAATGGTTGGTCCAGACGATCCACCACCAGAGGGTGCACCACCAGCTCCAGGGAATCCACCAGGCATCCCACCAGGCATTCCACCAGGCATACCCCCAGCACTCTGGTACAGTTTAGTGATTATAGGATTGCAGACTTTCTCCAGCTCCTGCTGCTGATGCTCATATTCTTCTTTTTCTGCAGTCTGTAAAGCAAAAGGGGGAAGTGTACTTTAGGAAAAGCTCTTTCTAAGTTCTATTGGATACCTTAACCATTAATCTAGATTTGCCATTACAGTTCTGATCACCTGATTCTTGTCAAGCCAACTAATGATCTCATTGCATTTATCCAGGATCTTCTGCTTGTCCTCATCGCTGATCTTGCCCTGCAATTTCTCATCCTCAACAGTGGATTTCATGTTGAAGGCATAGGACTCCAGGCCATTCTTGGCAGACACTTTGTCACGCTGCACATCATCCTCAGCCTTGTACTTTTCAGCCTCCTGCACCATGCGCTCAATATCCTCCTTGCTGAGGCGACCTAAAGACAGAGATAAATCCCTTGAACATCTCCCAACTAAAGTAGTATAGAAACCAACCAACAAGTTTAATTGCACTCACCCTTGTCATTTGTGATCGTGATCTTGTTCTCCTTGCCAGTGCTCTTGTCTACAGCAGACACATTTAGGATACCATTAGCATCAATGTCAAAAGTGACCTCAATCTGGGGAACACCACGAGGAGCAGGGGGAATTCCAGTCAGCTCAAACTTGCCCAGCAGGTTGTTGTCCTTAGTCATGGCACGTTCACCCTCATAGACCTAGAAAAAGTTTAAAATCATTATCTTTCTGCATGCAAAAGGGCTTCAGTTTTATTTGAGGTTCAGTCGCTCAGACATCCAAGGAAGGTACTTGTGCCATCTCTGGTTTTACAACCTCTGGTGGAAACTGCGAATGGAAAGAATCATCATCATAGCGATAAACCATACCATCTAGTAAAAATTAGTAAGCAATCACCTGAATAAGCACACCAGGCTGGTTATCGGAGTAGGTGGTGAAAGTCTGGGTCTGCTTTGTTGGAATAGTGGTGTTACGCTTGATCAAAGCAGTCATGACACCACCAGCTGTCTCAATTCCAAGGGACAGAGGAGTGACATCCAGTAGTAGCAGATCCTGAACATTTTCTGACTTATCACCAGACAGGATAGCTGCCTGGACAGCTGAAATGACAAAGATGGAAAAACAGGCTATAAGATACATGCTCTGGCACAGTCTTCATACAACCTTTACTAAAAATCAACTTGGGATGGTTACAAACTGGAGAACTATAAATACTGTAACCAACCTGCACCATATGCAACAGCCTCATCAGGGTTGATGCTCTTGTTCAGTTCTTTGCCATTGAAGAAGTCCTGGAGAAGCTTCTGAATCTTGGGTATACGAGTAGACCCTCCAACCAGGACAATGTCATGGATCTGAGATTTATCTAATTTTGCATCTCTGAGGGATTTCTCAACTGGGTCCAGGGTTCCACGGAAGAGGTCAGCATTCAGCTCTTCAAAGCGAGCCCTAGTGATGGAGGTGTAGAAATCAACACCCTCATAGAGAGAGTCAATTTCAATGCTGGCCTGAGTGCTAGAGGATAAGGTGCGCTTGGCCCGCTCGCAGGCAGTACGCAGACGGCGAACAGCTCTCTTGTTGTCACTGATGTCTTTCTTATACTTGCGCTTGAATTCGGCAATGAAGTGGTTCACCATGCGGTTGTCAAAGTCTTCCCCACCAAGGTGAGTGTCACCAGCAGTGGATTTCACTTCAAATATGCCATCTTCAATTGTCAGGATGGACACATCGAAGGTACCACCACCAAGATCAAAGATGAGGACATTTCTCTCAGAACCAACCTACATGAAAAAGAAAATGTTGTCATGATCACAGGTCATACAGCTGGAGACCAGCTAAAATGCAACAGCTACTTCGCTCAGACATCCAAGGAAGGTACTTGTGCCATCTTGGGTTTTTCAACCTCTGGTGGAAACTGCGAATGGAAAGAATCATCATCATAGCGAAAGTTTAGTTATTGATTGAAATTGCAAGGAGACAAAGGCCTTCTGAAAATTCGTTTGAGATTTAATATCCAGCTGCTGTGCATGGAGGGGGAGAAACAAAAAAACAAAACCTGATTTTGAAGCCTCACTATTTACCTTCTTATCCAAGCCATATGCAATGGCAGCAGCAGTTGGCTCATTAATGATTCGAAGCACATTTAGACCAGAGATTGTGCCAGCATCCTTTGTGGCTTGACGCTGAGAGTCATTGAAGTAAGCTGGTACTGTGATTACAGCGTTGTTGATGGACTAAAACAAAAGACAGTAATTAGAGAATGTTAGCAGCCGAGTATACACAATCTGATAAAAAATAAAATCCCTCAGACTCACCTTTCCGAGATAGGCTTCAGCAATCTCCTTCATCTTGACCAAGACCATAGAAGAGATCTCCTCTGGGTAGAAGTTTTTAGTCTCTCCTTTATATTCTACCTCCACTTTGGGCCGTCCACCATCACTGATCACCTTAAATGGCCAGTGTTTCATGTCTGACTGAACTACAGTATCTTCAAACCTTCTGCCAATCAAACGCTTAGCATCTGCAATGACAATTAACCAATACCAGTTCTCATTACTTTACCGATTTTACGTAAGGAAAGTGGAAGAATTTATCATGGCATACTTGTAAACAAAAAAAAAAAAAAAAAAAAAAAAAAAAAAAAAAAAAAAAAAAAAAAAAAAAAACCCCCCCCCCAAGCAAGCAATATTGGAGAGATACTGACCAAATATTGTGTTGGTGGGGTTCATGGCCACCTGGTTTTTGGCAGCATCACCAATCAGCCTTTCAGTATCAGTGAAGGCCACATAGCTTGGCGTGGTCCTGTTTCCTTGGTCGTTGGCAATAATTTCAACTTTGCCATGCTGGAAGATTCCCACACAAGAGTATGTGGTTCCCAGATCAATACCTACTGCAGGTCCCTTAGACATGGTTCCTGTGGAAAAAGACAGTCACATGTTTGAATCATGGAATATATGACTCCACTGTGTACTTTGGAATGTCAACACAGTCA
>BRDA01047146.1:0-19792 GCA_036984385.1 Crenuchus spilurus
TCAGTTTTACATGTATTCTTATGGGGAAAATGCATCCAGCTAACGAGCTAACCAGCTAACGAGCTCGGCTCCTGCACAGATTAAACTCGTAAGTACGGTTACCACTGTCTGTATATATATATAAATTTATTAAATTATTCATTTTATTAATTTGCTTTATTTTCTTTTTATAAATATATGTAGATCAATTTTACTTTCACTTTACACTTACATTTTATACTTTCGTTTAACTAATTTTTATTAATGTTATTTCTATTTTTTTATATATATAATTTTTTCTTGTCACTCACCTGTAAAGCACTTTGAATTTCAATCTGATTTGTATGAAAAGTGCTATATAAATAAAGTTTTGTTTGATTGGTTGATTGAGATGTGAATCCTCTGTTGCCCAAAGTTGTCTACTGGAAGACTCAGCTTCACATCTGATA
This sequence comes from Crenuchus spilurus, assembly GCA_036984385.1. Lineage (NCBI taxonomy): Eukaryota > Metazoa > Chordata > Actinopteri > Characiformes > Crenuchidae > Crenuchus > Crenuchus spilurus. The sequence goes on from BRDA01047146.1 coordinate 429, forward strand.
ACCTCTGACCTCTGTGATATCACACTCAGATCCTCACAAACCAAAACATTCTACTCTCCTCTTTACAAAGTCAACACAACCGGTCATGAAGGGACCTAACGAACAGGTGCTGACCTCCACAGTGCCCGACAGTGAGGTGTGGAAGGTCAGTTAGGGAGGAAAGTCATAAAGTCAACGAGCTGAAACTATCCTCTTATCTGAAGCCACTAAAAAGATCAGAGACTATGAACTCCCTATCACCTCGCTGGTTTACTTCAGATCATAAAAAGATCACTGCGGGCGTTTTCAGGAATGCACGGAAACAGAGGGCACTGACTATGCAGGTGTCACTCACCTCTGAGTAACTTTATCAAACACAGAGGTGGTGGAGTTTATGTGTCAACAGTAATTGCCACTCAATAACTTCGGTAATGAGAAGTAAAAGCAGGACGATTATGATTTCTCAAACTCACCTGCTGTTCACCTGAGAGGTAGCTGAGGTCGTGACATTGGAGGTTTTATGTTTCTAACTTTACCTTCACTATTCAACTGTGTAGCTATAAACACCAAACCCATCTGTCTAATCTGCTTAAATATGAAGCTGGATGCTGATGAAGATGGAGACACTCAGTTTATCACAAACAATAAAACGACAATGACAAAAGGGAAAAGGAATCAACAAAGGGAAAAATGAAGAGACAGGAAAAAAGGAAAGAGAGAGATGTGGGTAGATGTAATTATATGTGGTAGGGATAAAGACAGACATAAAGGAGCTAAAGGAGCAGAGTACTGTTTGGATGAACACATGGATGACATGAAGGTGGCTCACTTACTTTTCTGTCTTGTCCTGGATGTCTTTCTTTAGCCTAAAAAAAGAAAAACAAAGAGGGTGACATTACATCATCTTGTGTTTGTTTGTTTGAATTTTAACCTGAATGTACACTGACTACAGCTGAGCAGCCCAACGTGGCCTATTAAAGGTGTGCCAGGATAGAAGGCCACTCCCTGTGCAACAAATATACAACAGACAATAGACTTCAGTGTAACCCTGACAGGACAATTGGCCATTTAGAGGACAATTCAATACCCAGAACCAGGGAAAATAAAGCCGTGCTGAGGAAGAAAGCATCCAGTTATAATGACTGAGCTATGACGAGGAACTTCAATTTGAACAAAACTCTGTGTGGTCTCTATAGTTCATACCTGCACTGGCATTCAATGTGTTCTGTGAAGCTCATTAAAGAGATGCCTCTGTTACGGAGGGGTTTTAATCTTTGTACCTGAAATGAAACAAAATGCAACATTAATAAACAGGAATGACAAACCAGACACAATCACACAATTTCTTAAATATTCTGAACACAAAGTGTGTACGAAAGGCTATGTGCTTGAGAGAGAGCGAAGTACAGGACACATACGTGCGACGCACTTGTTGCATTCAGGACTCTAATTAAAGCTGCACAGTTCCACTTTACCCATATCAGAGTGGTGCGTTATGTGCGTGAATGCCAGTAAAGTGAGTAATTACTTATAATATTTTGCTGAGTAGCACTGCAGAATGTTCTTAAGTTGGATTTTGTGCATTAATGTTTTGTGTAGTTATGCACATGCTGTTATTACAATGTGACTGTTAGCCGTTAACGATTAGCCGTTAGCATGCTAAGAGTGTGGACTGAAACTGCAAATGTAGACCGTAATATACGCTACTTGTAATGTTTCTGTATTGACTGTGTTTAGCACTTGTGTAGTAGGACTTAAGCATAGAATATTTAGTGATTGTCATTTGTTTTCCAACATTTTTAAGTCGCTTTGGATAAAAGCGTCCGCTAAATGTAATGTAATGATTATTTACAGCCACACATACAAATGCACCTATAAGCACTGATGTTCTGTATCTGCTCTGAACCAAAAGTAAATTAAGGAAACTCAGTTGCTGCCTCATTCCTGTGCTTTGACTTGCACCCCAGAGTGAATGACACTAATTTAAGGCCACTGGCTATACTGTCCTAATAGCATCCCCAACAAACTGCAAAACAAAATGTGCTTAAACTGCATATGTTCCCTATCGTTTTCTAGTAGCCACTCTCTGTAAGCACAGTCTGTGCAACTCCAGTGAGTTTGTGGGATCAGAACACTTGTAACCCCTGGCCAAAACCAACTCTAACACACCACCATTGTTCTGCTGAATCGTGATACTGACTCTAGCTGCCAAACTTTGAGCTGAGCTGGTGAACGAAGTCAGAAGAGGGGTTATTTTTTCCTCAGCTGGAATCAGATCAGTCAAAGTGGGTGAGAGCAAGTGTGTCAACTAAACGACAGATTAGGAAGTTACAGCTTGAGACAGCAGACAGTAGAAAGACACATATTAGCCACAGGCAGGTAAAAGGGATGAAATATGAGAAAAAAAGAGTAAATGCAAAAGAACCCTAATTAAAATCCAAGTAATTAAACAAAATCTTAGAATGAATGGAGGAACTCAGAAGTAGAGGTCTGCACAGGAATGATTTTAAACCCGCTCCTGCGAAAAAATTATCATATTTGGTCCTGCTCCCGCCAGCCACATAATCATGTCTGCCCGCTGTTGAGTTTAGTTTGTCGTCCGGTGTGAGTGTGGGCTGTGCATCTCGTTCAGAGGGGCAGAAGGAGGGGAGCGGATGTTGGTGGATCGGTTCTGAGTTGGATGTAAGATCCAGAGCTATTCAGAAAAGACCCGGAGTTATAGCTCCGTAACCTAGGGTCCTAGTACCGCCCCTCATCCTCACATCAATCAGACTAACTATACAGCACTTACACTTACTTACATATTTATTACAACAGCAAACTATTACTTATGTTTAAATTAATACAGTGGTACAGTGGGATATGAGCAGACCAACATACACATTTTTTAAGATATGAGCTGCGACTCCATCCGTATTTTTGTTCGAGATAAGAGTGGCGGCTGCTAGTTGGCGCAAAGGTCCAGTATGGGCAGCACAACACCTGCATCTCATTCTTTCTCATGTGTTACCCTCAGAATCAAGTCTGTGCTGTACTCCTTCTTGCATACTTTTTGAAAAAAAATCGATAGTAAAAATGTTTTAATTTTAATAACATACCTACAGTAATTAGGCCAAGTAAAAAAAAAATTGGTGATCATCCTTTTTCACAAAAATTTTGGGTCGGGGGGGAGGTGTTTTTTTTTTTTTTTTTTGATAGATGGTAGAAAAGTATTGTGGCGGCTCTTGGGGGTGTCGGCCAATCAGATGGCTGCGTGTCGTACGGTATTTGCATAAAGTTCTCTTGTGTGTTTATGGGGTCTATTTTGTAATTATTTGGAGTCTTTAAGAGGAGATTTTTGTATGTGTAATGATTGTTAGTTGTAGTCTAGTCTCTATGAGTTATTTTAGTGTGTTTTAGTTAAGTTACCGTTAATGTGTGTCTTAGTCCATTTAGTTAGTCTGGTCGTATTTTCATGTTGTAAAGCAGTGAGCGTTTGCTGCTGCACTTTCGTTTTTAGTAAGAGAGCAGTAAAAGAGCATTTAGTAAGTAAATGTCTCATCCTTTTTGTTTATTCTCTTCCCCGACGCTACAGTATGTAGCGAATAATAAAATGATGTTGAAAACTTAAATAAACCATGTTAAACATAGATCATGTTCTTCTTGAGTGATTTACATATTCAGGGCAAAGCCATGAAAATATTCGTTAGCAAACACAGCGCCAGTTTCACAGAAAGACACACACACACACACTTGATACTTTTATTTCAAAACTAAACAAGTAATTGTTTATTTCGGTCTCTGGTAAAGTTATTCTGTCTTATTTATACAACCGGCCCTCCGTCTGCTTCTTTGTGTGTGAGTCTGCGCGCACGCTGCAATAATACTTATTATAATATATTACAGTTTAATTTCAGTGTCTACTAAAGCAAAAATTATCCATTGTATTTTATTTCATTAGATAACAGGGAAATGAAACGAATTTTATTGGCCGACTGCAGTGTTTTTACGATGCTGGCCACTACAAAAGCCATGATTTGCATCACAAAAACGACCGGCCATTGGTACTGAAGTGTACTGCACATGTGCAGAATTGATTTGGGATCACGTCATTGGAAGCATGTGAAATTTGAATGATTCTAGGCCAGACTAGGGTGTTTGGCGCGTTTTTTTGTGTAAAAAAAAAAAAAAAAAAAAAAGGTCGGGTGCTTTTTAGAGGGTCGGGCGGGGATGATCACCAATTCTTTTTTTTTACTTGGCCTAATGTTAAATACTGTTAACATTATTTCGTGCAGACTTGTGATTTGCGTATGTGCGCACCAGCCTGAACACAGATATGGAGACTTGTTGCTGCTTCTGAGTGAAAACTGTTTTGTACTGAACTGTAAAGAAGGAACCACGGCATCTTTCTTCAGCCAGTGGCTGAATTTCTTGGCAGCAGTTGGATGCTGAAGTGAAATGGGAAAAGAGAGATTTTACTGTACAGCGCGCACTACACAGCTGTAATACACAGTATCGTGCACATCAAATTCCCAGAGAATTTAAAATGCTACAGCGAGAATTCCCCAAAAATTATTTTACACTAATATTTTTTTAAATCTGACATGGAAATATTTTGTTATGCATTGGTAAAGTGTATATATGTGTGTTTAATTCAAAACACGTGTTTTTGTCCATAATTTAGGATGGTTTAGTATAGTATTTTGACTTTCTGACTTTCTTACTGACTGATTAGTTTGTTGTGTTTATGTTCATTATGCAGGTAATCACTGCATGCTTTTCTAGACTATTTATTAATTTGAGGGATGTTTTGACATGTATATCTGGTCCCGCTCCCGCATCGTCTGGACTGACTGACCGTCCGCTCCTGCGAAAAACAATTAATTTTGGTCCCGCGCCGCAAGCATGAGCGAAATTCAGCTCAAGATTTAATTTTCAATTCAAAATACTTGGTGTGAACATTTTGTGGCTGACACTAGAGCCGTGTATTGGCCAGAACCGGGTGATATGTACCATGATACAGGGGTTACGAGTCAATAGACTACAACGCTGGTCAGGAATGATCTGTTAGGGTTAGTTAGGACAATTTTCATGGTGAACCAACATAACTGGACAAACTATATCATTTCAACAGAAAGCATATGTAACTGTGCTGACATTACAGGCACTGACATTGTATTTTTGCACTGCTTTGTGTATTGTCACAAAATCAAGAGAATTCCTCAACCCTCAGCACTTTTTCTCTGAGCTGCTCTCTGACCTCCATGGTGATGTTGCGTATGTTGATGGGCGTGCACTCCAGCATCTCATCATTGCAGCAGCCAGCACAGCGCATGAGCACCACACAGGACGGAATGAAGATGTGCTCAATGTCATCCGGATACTCCTGCTGTACTTCCACTAGCAGCTCCCGCGGCCGACACATCGACTTGTTATATACTTCAGTGAAGGACACCACTGCGGACAGAAGAAAAAGAGCATTACACATCTGCCTGCAATTTTATTCACTGTTATTGTAACATTTTTTCTGAGGTACGCTCATATTTAAAGCTGTATTTTATGGTTACAGGGCTATAACACGGATATAACACGGCCCTGATATAAAAGTCATTTGTGACTCAAATATTAAAACAAGTTTAAGCCTGCTGCCGCCTACAACTTAGAAAAGTACCAACAGGGTGTGGCAGCCTGTGAAGTCAGCTTTAACTATTGAATAACGCCCAACAATGTAGTGTAACAGAGATTTGCCTTTTTCTACTGCATCTACACCACCAGGAGGCTACAAACATTACCTGTGTGACCTCAGGTATGTCTGAAGAGTGAAACAAGGTGCTACATGTAATGAGTCACCAATCATATCTCAGCTAAATTTGGCATGTTGACAGGTCCTCACTGAATGGGCTTAGTGAGAGAAATCAGATTTTTTTGCTCCTCCCTGGTCTTCCATCACATCTTAAGAGTCCCTACACAAAATGTCAACATATGAGCTTATGTGACTTAAAGAAATAAAAAAATGAGCATATATAGTCTTCACTGCAATCTCTGCAAAGCTTTTTTCAAAGAACTTGATAAGAATTGAGCAACTATACGGTTGTGCAAGTCCAGCTATCGTTATATAAAAATCCAAAACATGGCCAGTAATAAACGCAGCACTCTTACAAAACAAGTCATTAGGCTAGAACAATACCACTAATTCATCATGATTTCTTCAGAAATGTCATCTGGAATTCCAGTGTAGCTTCTTTGTCCACCAGAGGGCGATGCACTCAACTAGATCTGGGCAGGTGCAGCCTAAATGTAAAGCAAACCACCGCATGTCCTGGTTCCTCACAAACTTACCGTCATGGATGCTTCCTCCACTTTCTTTGGGGATGTAGGCACTCTGTGGAAGACAAAGAGTTCAGTCTAAATGCAGCACAGAGAAGACATTTCTAGAAAACAACAACATGTCTAACAATTAAAAATAAAAGGTAAAATTCAGGGACGTGGTCTAGTTTTAAAACCCTGCTAAACAAAATGCTCCTGAATAAGATGTGGCTTATACTTAAGTTACATTTGTCTGGTTGCATAATATTTTTGGATGCTCTCCTTCAACCTTCAACCTGGTCTCACTTTTGTTTATACGTTTAGCTCAAAAGTTGGGCTCTCCTGAGCACTGCATGTAAATGTGGTGCACACTGCATGATGCGACATCTTCCAGCCAGTGCACATTTAAACCGAATTTCGGGGAAAGATGCCAAAGTAATGTGCACCAAGCCTTTTAGGCTGTGCAGGATTTTAAAATGCATTCCATATTTGAATGACGGCATCAATCCTAGCAGCAAAACTCCAGATAAGACGTATTATTATGTGACTTTATTACTGCAGCCACATCCTTTTCATTTATTTTGGAATCTTGTGAGCAAAAGCTAATTAGTGAAGAGCTAATCAATGAGATTAGTGAAAAAATGTCATGTATAAGATCTGAATCTGCATGATACACAACTTTACCTTCATGTTCCTCAGGCTGTCAAGTGGTTCTAGTTGTAAGAACCCTCCCTCCTCTCTCTCTTTGTATTACAGAGCTGACCTTAAGCAGTCATCATCATTAGTTATTGGATTATAACTGAAGGCTATGCTCTCCTATTTCCATATGTCTGAGTGTACAAACTGTAAAAAATCACTTTTCTGTTTCTCAAAATGAATAAATTAGTCAACAACAGCAGTGTTATGTCTGTACTGTCTCTAAGCCAATCCCGAGACGCCACCTCAGAGCAGCCTATAATGTAAATCATTAGGCACCTATGAAGTTTATCCCATTACAACAGGAGCCACGCTTTGTACAGAGCCTGGTTACCTACATGTCTAAGCTTTCCTGACATCTCTCCAGTCATTTCCTTCTAGGCTTTTTTTTTTGGCAGTGAGCAATGACAGCCTGTCCAAAATAAGTCTCTATCTCGAATTTCAGCACTTGTTGGAAAGAACAAGACAATGTTTTAAATTGGTAGGTTCACTGGGCTATAGGCTACTTGGCTCTGTAGAGGGTGCAACCCTGAAAGATGATCTCTCTCATGCCTACTGGAAAATCGTGTGTAATCGTTTTCATTTACCAGGCCTGCTGGTGAATCTCATTTTAACACACACGTGACAACACGGGAAGCATACACACTGGATTTGATCACTTTCACATGGGCTTAGTGATCATCACTGATGCTGCCTTAATTGGTGCACTAATTTGCAGAATTGTAACAAGCGTAACCATGGTAACCAGATGGTGTAACAAGTTTCAAACTATTGTGGAAAATGTAGCATTCATCCGGGTATTCAGTGAGACTCTGCATGTTAGCAACCTCTGTTTAGACTGATATGGAAAGTCCATTCAGCCCACAGCGTGAGCTCCAGTCTGCGCCTTTAATATCCCACCCAAGGTGGTTAAGATGAGGCCTTTATTAAAACGACCACACACACACACACACACACCATTCAGTCCCTCCTGCTTTATTGATTAGTAAAGAAACGCGCTGGTTTCTTATGTGAGCGGCCATAAACATGGTCCGTGACCTCGCAAGGAGAGCGGCAAGGACGTCCAAGGCTGGCACAACACTTTGCCAGCAGAGCAAAGTGGGCGAGCACCCCCGTGTGAGGAGACACGACACTTACCTTCACAGCTGAGAAATACAGGAGCGTCACACAAAACAGCTGCAGCAAGCGGACAGCAAAGTTCATGATTGAAAGGGCAAAGCGAGAGAGTCTGTTTAAAATCCTCTCGGTGGACAGGCGAACTTTTTCTAAAGCACGTGAGAGCGGGGCAGACATGAGGAGAACTTCCGAACGGGCTCACAGCTTAAAATCCCATTCCTTTCTCTCGTGGTCCCGCGAGGAGAGACACCTGAGGTGGTGGTGGGGGGGATAAACAACGTCTCTCAACCGTTGCTCACAGTTTTTAAAATATCCAGAAACGTGAGAACCCAAGAGGCGAACCCTCTCACATTGTTCTGGAGTAAAGCGAGCTTTTCTTCAAGCGGTATTACAATCCACATCACCGTGATAATCCCATGCTGTGTCCCTTCTTCTCCAGGTCCGGGCTTGGAGAAACGAGGGCGGGATGAGGAGTGAACTCGCTCCGCTTTTCTGACGCAACTCTCGGCTCCGGCAGCTCAGAGCGTGCGGCTCGCAGAACGTTAGCAAGTGCCGCTAAACAGAGAGGAGCTCAAACGCCGGCACGACCGAGTCACGGAAACACTCAGAGCCTCAGTTCCGCCTCTTCTGCACGTTTATGACTATCTCTTTCTTTTTCTCTCTCTCTCTTTCTCTCTCCGTTTGTCTGTCTTTACTCTTCGGCTTTTAGCTCCTCCGCTCCGCTCAGAGTCCTCCGGCTTGAGCAGTTTCAACTGTCGGTGACGGCCAGTGAGTGAGATTGAAATCTATAGACCGGCTCCTGTGATTGGTCAGAGCTGCGGTGGGCGTGTCCTTTCCCTCAGTATGTGCTGCAGATTTAACGGGCAGTATGATCCTTGTCAAATCATTGCATTATAAACGTCCAAAGTGAGATTTTCTTAAAATATGAGAGATTTTTTTTACTGGACACCACTTAGAGCTGCTGTAAAGTGATTTTTCTGCCTGTGAGGCTTCTTATAACTTGCACAAAACTAGCGTCAGCTCCCTTACTATCTCATTCTATACTCGCACGTCTGATGTAGTTATTGTTTAATACGTGTCTCACACGCAGAGGGCCGTGTAAACCTGTGCGCTACGTGTTAAAATAGCTGCGGACGTCCTGCTGTGAACGCTCCGCATACTGAGCTGGAATTATTACACGAATCACATGACGGCGAAGCTCTGCGCCTTTTTAGGGCCGTTCAGTCACAACGGAAAGAGCGATGAGACAATCAGGGCGTGATCAGATCAGCGCGCGCGAGCGTGTGTGTGTGTGTGTGTGTGTCCATCGCCACGTACAGGTGTGCGCGTGTGTGCGCCTGCGTGCGTGCGTGCAGAAAGACCGGCTCTCCACAGCGCGCGCGCCGACCACGTGAGCTTGCGACTGACCGGATCCAGCTGGCGCGGGAGCTCCGTTGTCATGGCGAAACGGAAGCAAAGCGACGCCAGAGCAGCGCTGTTCACCAAGCACGTTCACAACTGCAGTGAGTTCAGAGGCCGAGCGCAGGTGAAGTGGGTCAAATATGAGAACTCGGGACAAAAAGCGCTCAACCTACAAACCTGTGTACGGTCTGTGTGTACGGTCTGTGTGTACGGTCTGTGTGTGCTGAAATACCTTCAGTCTGTGGCTCGTTTTCTCTCTGAGCTCCATCAGTCTGGAGTCTGAGGGGGCTTCAGACACTCTGATGTAGTCTGACGTGCCTTTACAAATTACACCCATCTAATCCCCCAAACTGTTACACAGGCTTTTGTTCAGCACAAACTCAGCAACAACAGAGTCAGAACAGTAAGAGTGTCATAAATCTATATTCTGATTAAATCTGCTCTAAACTTAGACTTTACAAAAACCTGTTTTCAGATGTGCTGATATATTGTGAAAACACTAAACATCTCTAGTCAAGACTTTTGAGCTCAGAACTGAATAAACAGAGGTGTTGGCTACACACTGCTCATTACAGTTTTTAGACATTGTATGTGGTTTTATTTCTAAAGCTTAACTAATGTGAGGCGACACTCTGTTTTCCTCAGCCACTAACCCTACATTGAGTATTCATGAGATAGGTGTGAACACTCAGGTGAGAGCTCTTTTATTTGATGTGCCTTCACACATTCCCCCGCGCTAATCCACCATTGGAATATCAGGAATTATCCTGTCATTATCATATGAATTACAGATCGCCGTCTGCTGAAAAACGTGTCTATGCTTATTTAAGCTCCTCTCTCAAATATAAAAAATATTTTACTTGTACATTATATTTTTATATTTTATTTTTTGTGTATTATATTTTATAATATACACTTAGAGTTAAGTGTTTTGGCAAAATTTCCTCAATCTCCCGCTGGTGCGAGTGCAGAGCCCAGAGTGTTTTATAGATGGTCTTTAATATGACGGTATAAGCACAGGTACCTGTATGTGACACTGTAAACACTATCAGTACCTGAGTGTTTAAACTTAAACACAAATAACACACAGGTTTCATCTGGAACAGCTTGAATATGATTTTATAATATTTGACTTTTTATGACTTTGAGTTCTGAAAATGCACAATGACGTCATATCCAAATATTCATATTCACTGCAGCAATATTTACACAACATTTCTTCACATTTACAGCACACCTAAGTAACACTTATCATTTATATGAATCACAAAGACAGACACAGTTTAAACTTGCATCTCACTTTATCTGAACACACTCTGGACCTCAGTCAGCTTCAGGCAGAGCCGTGTGTGTACGTGGAGGAGTGTGAACCAAGACGTGAATGACGTGGAGACTCCACGTGTAGGACCAGTTGCGGTACATTTTTAAGGACCTCTTCTGCAGTCACAACTCTTATATATTTATTACATTTTGTCCTTTACTAGAGGTCACACTTATGATGTGAAACTGTCGTTATTTTGTAGATCACTTACACGCCTGTGTGAAACATTCAAGGCTTAAAACTCATTCATTCGTTCCATCTTGTTCATAGAGTTGCTGTAGCGCCCTCTGCCGGTTAATAAATGTGGCGCAGGATAAACATGCCTCTCACTTTTAGCACAGAAGAGTTACTACAAGCTGAACCAAAAATCATTGATCAGATAACTGAAAACACTTTACCTTAGACTGATCTTACAGTGTGGATCCAGACAAGTTAGCAGAACTCAGAGGAATCGATTTCCAAGATCTTTTCACACTCAAAAGCTTACGAGTGATTCTAAACCTATTCTACAGGTAATCTGTTAAAGTGGTCACTGTAGTTCTTATAGCCACCACACACAGCAATAAACAACAGGTACATTTACAAAGAATTAGGTAAGCTCATCATTTTGGTAAATAATAACTTAAATGTTCAGTAAATCAGAAGAAATGTGCACTCAATGCACAAGTCCGAACACAAACACTGGATGGCCATGATCATCAGGCCCTCAGGTGACACTGTTAAAATCAAACTGGTCTGTAGTGGAAATCACTGCATCGACTCAGCAATATGTCCATAAACCACTGTCTATAGTTCGTTACTGCATCCACAAAGGCAGATTAAAATTCTACCCCACAAAGAAGAAACAAGACATAATCCAGATCCAGAAATTCTGTTCCTTTCTGTAGGTCTAAGCTTTTTTTAAAATGAACTGAACCAAAGTGCAAAGGTGCTGAACACCAGGTTTTAGAGTAATATATACGTCATCAAGATATCTTTTTCAGGAAAAGCCTTGTTTATGTCAACGAGACAATGCCAAGCCACATTCTGCATGTATTACAACAGCAGATCAGACTTACAGACTCCATAAGTACTAAACCAGCCTGTCTACACTCACCCATTCAGTACATTTAGCAAATTATGAAACTCAAAATACAGATGTTGAGCAGCTGAACTCCCATATCAAGCAAAAATGGGAAAACTTCACAGTCAAAACAAGAAGAATTGGTTTTCTCCATTTCCAAATGCTTACTAAATATTATGATGAAGAGGTGATGCAACATAGTGGTAAACATGCCTCTGCCCAACAAAATGTTTTACTGGCATTAAGTTAACAAATATATTTATAAATAATAATAATAATAAAACAATAAAAACTTTTGAATTGTTTTTTTGTTATTTTCAGTTAAAATGGGGCTTAAATGTTTGCACATCACTGGGCTGTAAAAGTTGAACATATCTAAGCTAATCGGTTAAATCTGAGGTAAGTGGACAGTTGATTTTTGAGTAAATATGACTTACTGCTTATGAATTAATCCAAATGTCTAGTGGTGAAGGGAATGTGCTTGTTACATTTGAGTCATTTTGGTTGCTTCCTTTTTGCTTTAATTTCATTAGTTTTTTTCGTTTTCAGCTCTCTCTTTGGAGCTTTATCGTTTTATTTTATGTGAGGATCTGATGAGCTGAATGGGGAGAGAACATTCTAGTTGAGTCAGTGTAAAACCCAAATTATTAAGTAAAAATATGAATAATATGATGAGTTATTATGTTGCAAAAATGTACACAGTAAGAAAATGAAGTACAGATTTGTACTTAGGAGGCTTGTCTCTGGGGCTGTACCTTACTGAGGTACAATACAGCACCTTTCCATGGTTGTATCCAGGGTTTTTGTACCAATTAAGGTGCTGATATTGTACCCAAAGAGGCTAAAATGTATACATTTATAAAAAGTACCTTTGAGTAGGATACCTCTGTGTTTAGTGTGTATAGTGATGTTCTGTGGTGAGGCCTGTGATCGGTGTATTTTGTTACTCAGTGAAATCTGTAAAATGATATTTAACAGTTGTGTTTTCCCAGAAAAGAAAGCATGTGATAAAAACGTGCAGGAACGACTCCGTTCTTTACTTTTAAAGAAGAAGAAGAAGAAAAGCGTTGCAGATTGTAAGTCTGAAGTTCTGTAGAGTCTACACATGTAAAGAAAAGAAATTCCACTTCAGTTCTACTGCACTCGACACGGTTCTGTCCTTCAGCAGAGACTGACGTCTGCCAGACCTTTTCTACTTCTTACAAAAAGTGATTTCATATCATCTCCAGACATTACTGACAGAAAACGCTCTGCAGTACTTTTATCCTGACTGATAGTGTGTGTTCATATGAAGTTATACACACACACCAGTACTGTTTAGTCTGAGATACAGGTGCAGCCTTGGACTGTGGTGTTGGGTTAAAGAAGAGTCTGATATCAGTGCAGTAGATGAGACAGAATAAAGAGTCTGCAGAGAAAAGGGAGGAATCATGTCCTGTCAGTCAAAGCCTGAGGAGAGCGGTTTGTCTCTTGTTCGTTAGTGTCTTGGACGTCAACATTTAATTGAAGAATAACAGAAAGAGATTGAACTTCTCTTACTGCTGACTTGGCGAAAACTGAGGACACGGACAGAGCTAATGAGCTTTACACTCCCTTTACTACGACCTTTACAAGTCTGTACTACACACACACACACAGCACACACACACATTTGTGCCTGCTCTTACACACTCTCACACTCTAAAGCTGTTAGGACACTTAAGTCCCTTTATCACACAAATGTGATGTAAAACAAAGAAACCACAACATAAACGTGTACAAACTCAAACCAGCAGTGGACTATCACGGGTCAGCACCGCTCCTTATGTCACTTTACCCGTCTCTGAGTTAGCCAGACTTTAGGAAACATTTAAATTGTGGACCTGCACTGCAGTGAATATCCAGCTCAGCACTCGTACAACATTTAGGTGCTTCCCATATAAAGAGGTTACTAGAGGGGCTGTGAATAATCTAGAAGCTCTAATTACACCGTTGGGTTCCATCAAGCACTGTGCTTTAGTTCTGGGTTCCTTGAGAAACCAATTCCTCAGAGTTCCTCAGAGAACCAACCTATGTAAAAGGGTTCCTGGAGGCTAATGCTAACGTATAAGTTCAGTGCATTACTTTTTTTAGTGTAGACACACAACCTAGACCTCCTTAATCCAGAAAGCCAAAGAACAATGATCACCATTATGTGGCAGAGCCTCACACTGAGACGAGGAGTGTGTAATCTTACTGTGAGCTTCAGTGATATTATCCAGTAACATAAGAATGCCAGGCTGAGTGCAGGCCAAGATATATGAAGTGTGTGTGTGTGTGAGAGAGAGTAATAACGGGTTCACACTAGCATTAGTACATGTCTGTATTTTAGGGGTCACCTTGAGCCTCATCCTTTTAAATAAAAGGTTTTCTTAAAGAGACTTCTTTGAATGCAATTAATAAACAAAAAACTTTCTCCAAATTATTTAAATTCAGTTTAAGAACCATTCTGATAAAGCATGATGAAAACTCCAAATGCTGTCATCTAAATAAAAACAGTAAGAGTTCTAGTGTTACTGAAATAGAGCTTAGGCTCATTAAGAGGGGCTACAGTCTCCTGATACATCCTCTCACTGTATTTCCAGTTTCAGGCTCAGAGAAGAGAAGAGACCGTCCTTATCATACCAAACTATCAGGTCCATTAATTTAGTGTGTATATCACAACTTGCAGAAATGTTATTTTGAAATGGTTATCACAATTAAAAAGACACAAGAGGCCACTACATTAGCATTACCTGCCTAATTGTGGTAACATCACTTTTTAATGCACAGCTTTGAGTGAATGTTTGCATTTTAATGAATAAAGAATTATTCAATGTGCAGAACCAATTTTAATAACTTGTGCTCATTTATTATTGTTTGTTTTTGTAGTAAGCTATTCTGTTGCTGGCTGGCATTTACTAGGGTTGTTATAGTAACCAGTTAAAGTTTCCTGAGTATTGATGAATCCATGAAATTGAGAACAGTGATAAATTTTTTTTTTTAGATCTACTTCATACATGACCCATTATTATTATTATTATTATTATTATTATTACTATTACTATTATTACTATTATTATTATTATTATTTATTATTTTAATTATTATTTATTATTATTATGACTATTACTATTACTATTATTATTATTATTATTATTATTATTATTATTATTATTACTATTACTATTATTATTAGTACTATTATTATTATTATTATTATTTATTATTATTATTATTATTATTATTATTTATTATTATTATTTATTATTATTATTAATATTATGACTATTATTATTATTATTATTATTATTATTTATTTATTATTATTATTATTATTATTATTAATATTATGACTATTAATATTATGACTATTAATATTATGACTATTAATATTATGACTATTAATATTATGACTATTATTATTATTATGACTATTAATATTATTATTATTATTATTATTATTTATTACTATTATTATGACTATTATTATTATTACTACTATTACTATTACTATTATTATTATTATGTCACACTTATATAGCGCCTTTCTAGAGAGACAAGGACGCTTTACAATCAACACACTCCATTTACACACTCAACCACACACACCAGTGAGAAGTGGCAGCCAGTTGCGCACAGTGTACTCTCAACCGGAAGCGACCGTCCACCTGGAGGACTGCATGGAGCACTAGGGGGATCACCCAGGACAGAGTGCCAACCATATCTGGGCATACATACATACACAATCATACACACACCAGGGTCATTTTAGAGTAGCCAGTTCACCTGACCTCCATGTTTTTGGACTGTGGGAGGAAACCGGAGACCCCGGAGGTAACCCACGCACACACGGGGAGAACATGGAAACTCCACTCAGATGTGGACTCGAACCCAAGACCTCAGCGCTGAGAGGCGAACATGCTACATCATCACCTGGATATAAATGACATTAATTGTCGTATGTGCAGTCTTTTCACTGCACTTGATCATTTTTAGTGTAATTATACTGACATGAAAAAGTCATTCAGAGCTTGCTGAGAAATGAGAGTTGCTCACAGTGATAGTGATCTAAACCAGACCTACAAAATGTTTATGAGGGTGATGACTTGTTCAGTAAGAGGTAAGTGTTACTGGATATCTATGCATCTTCATTTCTTTTCATTGTTGCCCACAGAGCATAATTATGGTTTAAATATATACCTCATGCTCACATTAGCAGCTCTGTAATTCCACGTACCTGTTCTGTTTTTTCAGACCCCACCCAGCTTACTGATCTCTTGCAGGGAGAGCATGTGACCCATGTCAGCCCTGAGTGACCCAGGGGAACAGTAAGATCTTCCAAGCACATAACCTCACCACTGGACTCTTGTGTGATGGGCCACTCGCTGCCTGTCTCTCTACAGGCTGGTGCTTCACGGGAAGCACTGACAGATTCTTGGAGGATATTCAAAGCAGATGAATTCCATCACTAAAGTTAATCGTCCAATAAATCACCACCGTTCTGCTGGCGGAGCATGTGACCTTTCACCTCTCCTGCTGGGAAGAGTGTACAGGAGCAGTGCAGTGCATGTCTTCATCAATGCTCCAGCATTCATTTAAGAGGCAAAACCTCAGCAACTTGTAAAATAGCAGGATTCTTACATGTTATATGCAAATAATTTGTCAACCTCATCATGAACAGCAACTCACAGATACGTGCACGCATGAAGTTTAGGCCTGTCATGGTTAATTGATTAAACATATATACATTTTTATCTAATAAAAATGATTAGAATTCTCAGTAAATCTGCAATAATTAGACACACAATGATAAAGCATTTATATTTATACTTACATGCATTTTTATTCTTAGGCTTTTAAAAAAGATGTAATCAACAGATTGCACGTTATACAGTATATGCAGGGGCGGATTTGGAAGTTTTGGGGCCCCAAGCAATGTCATGTCTGGGGGCCCTGATCAAACAGATTCCTTTTTATGGTTATGGTGCGGTACAGGCTTTAACATAAATTAAATTATTATTATTGTTTATTAATAAATATTAATTATTGTACATACATTTTTAACATTACTTAAACATTATTATTCATAATATTTTATTAGGAATTACTACTTAATATTAATAATATTCTAATAATAACTATAAAAATTATTATTATTATTAAAATAATATTAATCATTAATTAAATATTAATTATTAAATATTAATAAACTGTTAAAATCAAAATTTATTACTCAATTCTGTGTTACACCTTAATAATCAACTTCACTCCAATTCATTAACACCAATGTTACACTTATGTTAGGACTGTATGGCCAATAGACCTCATTTACATATAGTTATATCTCATTTTTTAGTAAAAATAAGCAGAAGTTCTGAATTATTTTGATGATAGTTAAACTTAGAGGCATGTAAATGGATGGCTTATCACAGACTGGTAGACACACACATAGAGAGAGAGAGAGAGAGAGAAGCAGTTTAACATGGACTACAGGCCAAATCAAAACCACGACCCTGATAAGGATTAAGCAGGTGTGATGATGGATGGATGGATGGTTTGATCGTTTGTTAAAAAGAAGTCATTTATGTTTTCCGGACTTTGCAGGATTACTTAGTAAATGGTGGATTTACATAGACATGGGTAGCAGATGTGCGTTAGCAACAGCAGGGTTGCCAGTTCCCCAAAAATCTCCATCCCAATGTCTGACATAAAGCGCCCTATACAACCTGACACCAGCCTAAAATCTAGAGCATCCAATCACAGATATTATTGTTAGAATTACTATTTTATTAGTAGTAGTAGTAAATATAATGTAAGAAGAGCTTTCGCACGCTCAGAATTGTGACACAAATATAACGCCATAGTAGACCAGGTCATAAATGAGGAGGTTGAAATGGCAAAGCTGTGTGCCAAAAACAACACTGCCTTCACCTTCTGTGATGACTTCAACAAGTGTGTAGCTGAGATGTTCCCGAACTCACACGAAATGATGAAACTGAAATGAATGATGAAAATGTGTAATTTAAATAAAATGTGCTTCACTTAAAGACAAGTAATGTGTATATATGCTGAAAATATGTCAAATAAATAAATGTGCTTCAGTTCCCTTTTGTGTTTTCATTTAGGCTGTATTATAAGACTTACATATGTAGGAATGTCCACAGCATTTCAGTGTCAACAAAGGTCGGCCTTTTAGATTCTGATCATCTAACTGTAAGTGGTTCACAGGTGGTTATTTTAGATTTCTTGTAAATCTGTCTGAAAATGTAAGGGATACTGAACCTCAGTTGGGCTGGTGGGACGGCGCAAAACACGTGGCGGAAAATTTCCCTTATTTTTAAATCCAAAACTTGACAGGTATGCTTTATAGAACCATCTACAGCACTTTTCACACCAATCTGAAAAACCCTTTTATCATGCAAAGAACTCTTTGGGTTCTTTGAGTGCTCATTGATCTATATTGAACCTTTAGTTCTTTGCTAAGAACCCTTGAGGAACGATCTGTAAGAGTGTGAGTAAACTATGAAAATACCCCAAATTGTCTAAATCTGAACTGCAGCTGAAAGTGGGGATTCAATCTCACAACAAATAAAACGGACCTATTTAAACGTTTACAAAGATGTTTATTTAAGAATGTCAACATTACCCAGCACTCAGATTCAGAGATGTGAAATTCTGTGGGTGGATAAATATCATTTGGCACACTCTGCCTGTATGTTTCTCTTTCAAACAGAAAACCAACCATAATCTGAGCGTGGCTGAACAAGTACAATAACAATTTGGAGCACCGGCCAATAATCAGGTACCAACTTGAATGACTTTTTGTTTAAAATAATAATAGTAATTCCAGGCAGTAAAACACTGACAGGCAGACATTCCTAACTTTTTAACAATGTTTAAAGAGCTTTTCTGTCATCAATATTTCATTCTTTTTGTGCAAAAAAGAGAACAAACTTTAGTGGTCAATTACTGGGTTTTTTGTAATAGAGCCAGTTTTAAAATCTCTCTCTCACTCTCACTCTCTCTCACTCTCTCTCACACTCTCACTCTCTCTCTCACTCTCACTCTCTCTCACTCTCTCTCACACTCTCACTCTCTCTCTCACTCTCTCTCTCTCACACTCTCACTCTCTCTCTCACTATCTCTCTCTCACTCTCACTCTCTCTCACACTCTCACTCTCTCTCTCACACTCACTCTGTCACTCTCTCTCACTCTCTCACACTCTCTCACACTCTCACTATCTCACTCTCTCTCTCACTATCTCACTCTCACTCTCTCTCACTCTCTCTCTCACACTCTCACTCTGTCACTCTCTCTCTCACTCTCTCACACTCTCACTCTCTCTCTCACTCTCTCTCTCTCACACTCTCACTCTCTCTCTCACTATCTCTCTCTCACTCTCACTCTCTCTCACACTCTCACTCTCTCTCTCACACTCACTCTGTCACTCTCTCTCACTCTCTCACACTCTCTCACACTCTCACTATCTCACTCTCTCTCTC
>BRDA01047152.1:0-13582 GCA_036984385.1 Crenuchus spilurus
TAGAAGAGTTCATGTTAAAAGCAGAGGGTTAGAGAAAGGCCAGTCCTACAGTCTGCGGTGACATCCTCCTCAGGGACACGCTCATGCTGAACCAGGTCACAGCAGGACAAATTGACCACAGCGGCGTGTTCAAGTGTGGCTTTGAGGTTTTCCTGAATCCTGAAGCACATCACACAGCGTTATGGTAGGGTGAATACCAGCTGCTCTCATCCAAAGGCCACGGAGGTACACAGAGGACTGATGGGATGTGAGGCAGAGAAGTGCTGTAATATAACAGCGGTGTCTAGTACCAACAAACCACAGTCTTTAGTGAACACCATACATAGACAATCAACTGATGTCCCTGTGGTTGCTGAGCCAATTTCAAGGTCCAAATGACGTGCCAACGCTTGATGTGCCAAGGCTGTGACCCACCATCTTTTATCTTATTATTTTTATTCATTATTGTAATAGTTAATTAGTACATATTCTGATCGGGTTAATCTGATTAGTGTGAATTATCCAAAAATACAATTTTCCAATTAGCTTATATTGCTAACATGCACCATAACTCCATAGTCACCTAACAGCACAGTCGTTTCTGTAAAAATATCATCTGGTCCCTAATTAAGGCTAGTCACTGAGGTTTAGGTCACAGTGAGCTTTAAAATATTCTACTGACATTTTGCTGATGTATTTTGACAGAAATGACTAAACTATTTAGGTGACTATTGATGAGAGTGTGTTAGCAATGCCTCACAGCTTGTCTTGGCTCATCAACTACATTTTGCAAAAGTGGACAACTGTGTAAATATGATTTCTGGGTGAAATGCCACATTAACCTCCTTTTAAAGTCTATGCTAGAAGGTTTAAGCTCTGTTTAACAGGATTACCAGTGATGACAGAGATTTTGATGCATATTCTCATTCTATTCATGCTAGAACATTTAGGTCAGCGCTTCCCAAGATGTTCATAGAGTATTGTTCTGATCTCTGTAGTTATCACCACGTCACTGCTTAAACTTAACATGCAATGTATTTTGTCATCCATACTCCAGTTTCCGTCATTTTGCTTTCTGAAATGAGTACCAGAGCAGCTGATGTCTTACTCCTTTCTCCAGATCTGGGTAGACAACAGTTCAATGGAATCAGGAAGCATTAAAGACTGAGTTTACTGCAATCGATATCTTTACATGCAGCCTTAAAACTCTCTTATCAGAGCAATCAAAGCCAATCAGCTGAAGCCAAACCAAATTAACACCTAGTGGTACTGACAAGAGACTGAAATGGGTTTTCCATCCAATTTTTATACATTTTGAATATCAGAATGTAAAAAAAAAAAAAACATTTACTGAGCCGTAAATCACACAACTCCATTCAAACCAATACAAACATGGCAGCAGAGGAACGTCCAGCTATGTTTGGACTGATCAGCAACTGACTGATTTAGTCAGTGAAAGCAATAACATCAAGACGTGGACTGGATTATCAGGTGCTAGCCTGCTACAAGCAACCAGAGACAGATGGCATTGGAGAGAAGTGACTCATCTGTGCAGCCTACCATCGCGAAGCGATGACGGCATATGACATGACATGACAGGCAACACAAACGCAGAACTGTACAGAAAACAACAAAACACACAAACGTAGTAGAATTTATAACCGCTCAGCATCTCTGAGCTGCAAGGAAGCAGCAGGAAGCCACACAGAGAAGCTATAGCCTTTACAAGAATAAGCCAGTCACAGCTGCAAGCAATGTTAGCTCATGACCGACATTACACAATCAGTCACAAAGGGTTCAAATTCAAATTTAGTGCAGCTCTAATATAGAAAATTCCTGAGTTCTGGGTTATTTCTAGTCCTCAGTGATTTTTATACATTTTGAATATCAGAATGTTACTGATGTTCAAAAAAAACATTTACTGAGCCGTAAATCACATGACCCCATTCAAACCAATACAAACATGTCAGCAGAGGAATGTCCAGCTATGTTTGGACTGATCAGCAACTGACTGATTTAGTCAGTGAAAGCAACACAAACGCAGAACTGTACAGAAAACAACAAAACACACAAACATAGTAGAATTTATAACCGCTCAGCATCTCTTCCCCAAAGTGTTACAGAGTCTTTAGTTCAGCACAAACTCAGCAACAACAGTGTCAGAACAGTAAGAGTGTCATAAATCTATATTCTGATTAAATCTGCTCTAAACCTGTGTAAACCTGTTTTCAGATGTGCTGATATATTGTGTAACAACACTCTAAATGCTTCTAGCTAAGACTTTTGAGCTCAGAACTGAATAAACAGAGGTGTTGGCTACACAGTGGTCTATAACACTCTGGTTATATTTCTAAAAGCTGACAAATGTGAGGTGACACTCTGTTTTACTCATTCAGTGGTTCCTAAATTGAATATTTATGAGATAGGTGTGAACACTCAGTTGAGAGGTCTTTGTTCAGATGAGCACTCAGGAAAGAGCCTTTGTCTTCACACATTCCTGGGCCGCTTCTCCACCACTCGTAAGTCTGGAATTACCATATCGTCATGTGAATGGCAAATGGCAGGAAAAAATGTGCTGTGCTCTGACTCACACTGAGAAACGTGTGTCTGCGTATTTAAGTTCCTTTCACAAGAACCTAAAAATATAGTTCTACTCAACCTATATATATTTGAAAAGCAGACCTTTTAAGATTTCTGCTGTATGTTTTGTTTAGTTTCTAGGATAAAATCTTGCAGTTATATAAGTGTTTATAGAGAATTACGGTTTTGGGGTTAAATTTCTCTATAACCTCTACTGTTTGTTAACTTACATGCACAATTAAATCAAACATTTCTTGTTTGGATTTTTCCTCATGTTTACTTATATTATTACAAAAAGGCCTAAAATGTGTGGCAACTGGAGTATAAGTGCAATAACAGCCTTGCAGATGTCCTATTACACCAAACTAATGACCTTCACAGAGCTTCATGTCATGTCAATTATTATTATTATTATTATTATTATTATTATTATTATTATTATTATTATTATTATGATTAAGAATTTATTCATTTCATTATAACAAAATAAATCTTACATGCAGAAGAAAAAAAAAAAAAAAAAAAATATATATATATATATATATATATATATATACAAATCACAAATAAAATGAAAGACAACAGAAAGAAGAAACAAATCTTATAATATCTAATATCTTTTACCCCAAGTAAATTCAAAAGATAGTAATTTACCAGAAACAAAAACAAATTAATCTGAATTGGAAATGGGAATTTCCGGTGAATGGGAAACATTGCTTAATAGATGCCTACTAGCCAAAATAGTAATTGCCTCTTGCTGCTAATAGAGAAACTGGTGTTATTCTCTATTCTCTCTCAGGATTACAGCTCCAAAAAAAGTTTAAAGTCACTAGGTTGGACTCAAGTGCTGATAGAAATGCGGCAAAATAATAGAAAAACAAAAAAGAAACTGAGATGTACTTGAACTGGTGTCTCAGGAATGAAAAACACAGCTTGCTTCAAAATATATACAGTACTGAGCCAAAGATGCTCCCACCCAACCGAAAAGGAGGATGGAACCCATAAGAAAAAAGAGTCTTTGGGACAGAACCTGATGAGGCTGGAGAGTTATAATAGGGGGAGGAAAAATACAAGCATAGGGAAAGTCAATGATTCCTTGCCAAACACACAACATGGAGCTCTTAAGTAAGCCAGCCACATCTGCAAGCAATAATAGCTGATGACCAATGCTAACAAATCAAGAAAAAGGAAGCAGCAGGAAGCCACACAGAGAAGCCATACCCTTTACAAGAATAAGCCAGTCACAGCTGCAAGCAATGTTAGCTCATGACCGGCATTAACAAATAACACAATCAGTCGCAAAGGGTTCAAATTCAAATTTAGTGCAGCTCATATATAGAAAATGTCTGAGTTCTGGGTTATTTCTAGTCCTCTGAGTGAATGAATTTTAATCCTAGTAAATCCTGGATGGATGACAACCTTGTATCAGCACAGTTTTGCTGGATCACTGTCTTCTCAGCTCCACACTAACAGAGGCCCAGAACTAAAGCAGAACGTACGATCTTGGAACAGGAGCTCTATTCTGATATGCTTTTTGAATTCATGCCGAGAGCTCGGCTTCAAAAGGCAAATTTTCAGACTTCAGGAGCCGAGGCCTCGTGAGAAACGCTGCTGTATTTTCAATGACACGACCGTCACTGCTTCAAGGGCGTAACACGCCCGCAGGCCGCGCTGGGTGGGCCGCTCACTCCTCCTGTCCTTCACGGACTTAGTGAAGTGTTTTTTCCCCACAGTGAGGGAATGAGCGAGCAGGATGGGGGGGGGGGGTGATCAAAGGGAGCAGACTAATTGAGACAGAGACTGCCCCCTGTCTGCACGGATTGCCCTTGCCTGCCTGAAGACACTGGGATAATTACAATTGTCAGAGCGCCCCAATCAGTCAAGCTAATGCGCAATCACAGGTTGAGACCTGACATTAAACTGGGAAGCTGTGGATATTTTGTTGTCGCTGGCTCCTCCTGTAAATACCCGCGGCTTGATTTACCACCGTGTCCTCGCGCCGTCTCCTTGGCCTGATTGTAATGCAGGAAAGTGCGGGCGCATTAAGGCCACGTACTGGCCTGCAGAACTTTTTCTCTTATCTGAGGCAGCGTCTTCGGCTCCTTTTCCCTCTCTTTCGCCGCTCTGATCTTTTGCCAGCTTATTTAATATTTATCAAAAGTTGAGAATACTCAAGCGCAGGCTGATTGAAATCTCCTGGCACACCAGCCCCCCCTTCCAAAACTCCCAAGTCTCCAAACTGCCTTTTTTCTCTAACATTAAGAATGCTTTTTTTTGTCCTCCAAAGGCGGAGCGTTCTGATCCCCCCGCCCATGTTCTCTGGGCCTGCCACGGGCTGATTGATGCTCCTGGCTCTCGGAGAGGTTTAACAGAGAGGGAAAATAAGCAAATCTGGCAAGTAGATCCTGCAAAATATGTCTGTCGGAGAGACCAGAGAAACTTCAGTGTCTTATATCTCTGCACCCGCTCAGAGATGCAAACCAAAGGCTCAGATCAGATCTCAAAGCTGAGGCAGTCGGAGTGAAGATCAGTTCATAATAGCATTGTGGGCTTGTTGCAGACAAAAGACACAGTCATAGTCACATTACGATGTAGGGATGTATAATGTACTGACTGCTCACTGGTACTACAATACTGTTCTAAGTGAAAGTGACACCGGATCGATGCCATACAAGAACCCATTTTGGCTCCGGAAAGAACCATTTGTGCACATTATGTATGTTCTAAAATGGTAAGAAAAAACAAAACAAAACAAAAAACAAAATTGATAGTATTACGATGATGTCACGCAATCACACTTAGCAAGTTCAAGTTTATTCAGCAGCGTAGCAGAAAGTTGGGTATGAGATAATAATAAATGACTTAGTAATATACATATGTGGTTGTTACTTGAGTTCAGGCTTTGGCTGCTCTACCCATCTCTGCTGGAAGGTTAATAAGAAAACAGTCCCACTCTGAGTGTTATGACAAAACTACCTGCTTTATAACAGCAGTGCCATCTAGTGATGACTGTGTCAGTATCAGCTTCTGTCTTATAACTATAAATATAAATATACTGTACTATATACTACAGTGTGGGCCATTTATATGGATACTCCTTAATAAAATGGGAATGGTTGGTGATATTAACTTCCTGTTTGTGGCACATTAGTATATGGGAGGGGGAAACCTTTCAAGATGGGTGGTGACCATTTTGAAGTTGTCCATTTTGGATCCAACTTTAGTTTTTTCAATGGGAAGAGGGTCATGTGACACATCAAACCAATTGGGAATTTCACAAGAAAAACAATTGTGTGCTTGGTTTTAATGTAACTTTATTCTTTCATGAGTTATTTACAAGTTTCTGACCACTTATAAAATGTGTTCAAAGTGCTGCCCTTTTTGTTGGATTGTCAATGCAACTCTCTTCTCCCACTCTTCACACACTGATAGCAACACCGCAGGAGAAATGCTAGCACAAGCTTCCAGTATCCATAGTTTCAGGTGCGGCACATCTCATATCTTCACAGCATAGACAATTGCCTTCAGATGACCCCAAAGATAAAAGTCTAAGGGGGTCAGAACGGGAGACCTTGGGGGACAATCACATTTTTCTTGTGAAATTCCCAATAAGTTTGATGTGTCACATAACCCTCTTCCCACTGAAAAACTAAAGTTGGATCCAAAATGGCCGACTTGAAAATGGCCGCCATGGTCACCACCCATCTTGAAAAGTCCCCCCCATATACTAATGTACCACAAACAGGAAGTTAATATCACCAACCATTCCCATTTTATTAAGGTGTATCCATATAAATGGCCCACCCTGTACATATATATATATATATATATATATGCTGCTGAAGCCCTTCAGACTGTTTGGTACATCTGGAAAAATAACTGAAATGGTGGGCACTTCCATGAGTCCTGTGTGATGCCAACAGTAAAGCATCCAGAGATCATTCATATGTTGGGTTACTTTTCATTCACAGGAGTGGGCTCAGTCAAAGATTTTGCCTAAGAACACTGCCATGAATAAGGAATGGTATCAAAACTTCCAGCTCCCAACAATCCAGGAGCCGTTTGGAGATGAACACTGCTGTTCCCAGCATGATGGAGCACCATGCCACAAGGCAAAAGTGATAGGCAAGTGGCTCAGTCAACAAAACGCTGAAATTTTAGGTTCATGGCCATGACACCCCCCAGATCTCAATCGCACTGAGATCCGGAGGTCAATCCTCAAAAAGAGGGTGGACAGGCAAAAACCCAGAAACTGACAAAAGGCAGCAAACCAAAAAAACATTCTCAAAACTCATGGCCACGACTGCAGATGTGAGGAGGAGGAGGACATTCAAGAACCACTATGAGAGAAGGATGGTGTGTGGATGAGGTTTGGATAGAGAGAATTTAACTCTTTTTCTTTGTTTAAAATAAACAATGTCCTGTTTGTAACAGAGGAAGCTGTGATATTGAACCATTTCCTTTCCCCCAAAGAACCTTTGAAGAACCGACTTTTGTAAGATTCTCCTGCTGATGTGTCAAATAAGCAGTGTGAGTCTGATCCATATACTCCCGTGTGAAAAAGTGCTAAAGTTCAACATGTTGTTTCTATTTCTTGTACACTTTCCTGTTCCTTTCACTCTGCCTCTCTCGGCACTCTCGTTCATTATTTCTCCATTTACACGTATTGGACACGTAGCGTCGGCCTCTTTCCAAGGCTATTACATCCACAGGCTAAATGGAGATGGAAAGAAGTGGACCCGGAGCCCCCAGATCAAACCCCGCTGACACCCAGTCAGCCATCAGGACGACACCGTTTAAACCCAATTTCGGTCCGAGCAGGAAATTGCGGGTTGCGGCGAGCTAAATTACATGTTTGACTACATTACTTAATTGGGATGGCAGAGCACGGTTGCTATATTTAGTGCCACGAGCCCAACCTGACTTCCCAGCCTCCTTCTGGAGCCGAGAGTCCTCTCATTACTCTTATTTATTCCTTTTGCCTTTAATTGCGTTTTGCTTGTGCGGATGAAGTACAAATAGCTCTCAATATTTCATGGCAGTCGGGGAGCCGGCAGTGCGGAGTATGAATCTTTCAGCAGAGGTGCATTCCCTGTCTGCTGCTCGGTGAATTATTCAAGGCTGTTGATGAACTGTGAAGAGAGCAAGAGAGCGAGCGAGGGAAGAGCATATGAGTGTAGAGGGAGAGTGTGAGTCAGAAGGATTGAGAATCAAGTGAGAGAAGGATGTGAATTAGGGACAAATCAATTGGGGGAAATGAGAGGAGAAAAAATATCATGCCGAGGATGCTGGAATTCTTTTTGTTAAGACATATTCGGTCATTTCTCTCTTCCTTTCTCATTTCCCGTGGCCTTCTGAATATAGTCACCGTTTCTCTCTCTTTTTCTCACATTTGCATTCATAAATTACTCGGCTAATTACCTGCTTTTCTTCTAGCTGACCAGCGCGAGATCCTTCAAAGGCGGTAATTAGCCGAGAGACATGCAGGGCGGCGTCCAGAACTTTCTGTGCTCGCTTTAAAAGCAGGATTCTTGTTATATTTTCCCTCAAACTGTGTACGTATGTGCACTGATGGCTGTAAAGCACTTTGGGTTGGATAAAGATAAAAGAAAGATGTTGGAAGGGTTCAAGACTGCACTCAATGCACATTCTATATGATACAGTATTCACTCTTCTGATCAAATCTGTCATATGAGATACAGTGGTAACCCTACTTCTGAGTTTAATCCGTGCAGGAGCCGAGCTCGTTAGCTGGTTTGCTCGTTAGCTGGTTTGCTCGTTAGCTGGATGCATTTTCCCCATAAGAATACATGTAAAACTGATTAATCTGTGTCAGCCGGCCAATATACAGTATACTTTAATATGTAAATAATGTGTTTATATGGGTTTTTAAAACATAAACGAGACGACGACGGTGCTCGTGTAGGCTGGTGGCTAAGGAGGACAGGAGGACGGGCGTACGTGTATGGCATGGTTACACTTATCATATGAAAAGTAAAAGTAAAATGTATCTAACTTTCTTGTTCACTACCTTTTGCTACATTAGCGCCACTTTCACTGGACAGCGGTCAAAGGTATTGACTCACCTCTTCTTCTACGCTAGCATCTAGGGGATGGTAGTACGACCACAGTGCCCCTAGTGGTTTGGCATACTTGAACTAATTTAGGCTACTCGTTACTTGGAATTTTACTCGTTACCTGGAACAAAAATATTCCGAGATCTCGACTCGTTACCTGGAATACTCGTTAGTAGGGATGCTCGTAAGTAGGGTTACCACTGTACTAAATAAATCTTACGTACAGAGCAATTACAGACAGTAAACAGTAAAGAACGTTCTCTTACTCTAACCCTAGTCGTTCATCTTTGTTTGCTGTCTCTTCTTAAAATGCCATTTCAAAGCATCCTCTCCTCATGTGGACAGATTCTCAGTTCAGATCGGTCTCTGGCTCTGATCTGGGCATTCCCTTCGAAGAAAGACAGTCACGAGAAACAAGCCAAGGGCCCTTTCTGCTTCATTACAAAAACTGCACTTAGATCAATGGCCCTCATAACACATCTACCAGACATTAATAATTGATAAGCTGACACTCTGTAAAGCTCAGCTCAGTTCAGACTCATCACACAGTCAGGAGAGAAACGCTGCTCTAACTGTTCT
Source organism: Crenuchus spilurus (assembly GCA_036984385.1). NCBI lineage: Eukaryota > Metazoa > Chordata > Actinopteri > Characiformes > Crenuchidae > Crenuchus > Crenuchus spilurus. The sequence goes on from BRDA01047152.1 coordinate 9,216, forward strand.
ACAGAGTACAAACACAGCACAGCTGGAGTCTATATACTACATACCATCCAAAAATCAGGACCACCACAGAGCAGGTGGATCATTCTCAGCACTGCAGTGACACAGACGTGGTGGTGGTGTGTTAGTGTGTGTACCTGGTAGTGTCACTGCTGGGCCGCGAATAGTCCAACAGTGTCCAGTAGGCAGCATCCTGGAACCTGATGGACTTCAGGATGACAAACACTACCAAACAGTTGAGCTGCTGTCTATGAAACTGTGCTTAAAAACGCTGTGTTCTCAACACACCACCACCACATCACGGTCACAGAGAATGATCACATGCTCTGTGGTGGTCCTGGCCAAGTGTAACAAAGAATACAGAGACACAGATGGACTTCAGTCTGCGCAAAGTGCACCGATCTGGTCAGTTGAGCTCAAATAATCAATAAGTTAACGGCAAAAGACAAGAAACCAACAAATCACCTGAAACTGTGACTTCACATACAGTTGGAGCTCTGATAACACCTGATTTAAGTGATGATCAAAAGCCTGAGATGATTTTCTTTCTGAGGATAGAAAACTTGAAGGAGTCACATCTTCAAAAGGTCCATCTTAGTTCTTAGATGAAACAGTGAATTAAAAAATATGGGTGGATCAAACAGAGGAGCTTAAAGTTGGGCCCTGGATGCTGGCTTGATGTTTGAGGATGTAAGTCTTCCATCACTTTCGGAGGGGTCTATTTGATCAGCTCTTTTTTAAAACACTGTAGACAATTTGTTCAGTCAAGATTACTATCAGCGGGGCACTGGCTTCATATGTTTGTGTCTGAAACAGTGTGTACCGACTCGCTACAGTTTTAGCGTTGAACAACATGCTTCATCAAAATGTTGTGCAACAGGCTTTGAGAGGCTTTCTCAAATGTCTAGTTGATGTCTCAAGGCACACAACAGAGTCTGATAAAGCAGAATAAGTCACGTGGTGATGTCACAAGCAAGTCTCAAGTCTCAACCTTAAAGTCTAAAGCAAGTCTGAAGTTTTAACCCTCACATCTCAAGCAAGTCTCACGTCTTAGCCTTTAAGTTTCAAGCAAGTCTCAAGTCCTATCAATAAGTCTAAATCTAGTTTCAAATCTCCAGTCTTACCTGTCAAGTCTCAAGCAAGACTCATTTAACCATCACGTCTCAAGGAATTCTCAAGTCTTAACCTCCAAGTCTCAAGTCTTTCCCCTCAAGTCTCAAGCAAGTCTCAAGTATTAACTATCTCATCTCAAGGAAGTCCCAAATCTTAAACTTCAAGTCTCAAGTCTTTCCATTAAGTCTCAATCAACTCTCAATTATTAACCCTCACATCTCAAGCAAGTCCCAAATCTTAAACTTCAAGTCTCAAGCAAGTCTCAAGTCTTACATTTCATGTCTCAAACAAGTCTTAGCTATTAACCTTCAAGTCTCAAGCCAGTCTCATGTCTTAACCTCCATATCTGAAGCAAGTCAACCTTAAAATCAGACACAATTTTCAAATCTTACCCCACAAGTCTCAAGCAAGTCTCAAGAATTAACCCTTACATCTCAAGCAAGTCGCAAATCTTAACCTTCATGTCTTAGTCTCAAGTCTTAACCTCCAAGTCTCAAGTAAGTCTCAGGTCTAACCTTCATGTCTTAAGCCAGTCACAAGTCTTAACCTCCACATCTGAAGCAAGTCTTAACTGTAAATCTGACATCAGAAGTCTCAAATCTTAACCTTAATGTCCCAATTCAGTGTCAAGTGTTTACTCTCAAGTCTCAAGCAAGTCTCAAATATAACCTGCAAGTCTCAAGTATATCTTAAGTTTTAATCTTCAAGTCAATCACAAGCAAATTTCAAGTCTTAACCTTCAAGTATCAAGCAACTCTTTAGTCCCAAGTCAGTCTTAAGTCTAAAGTCCTTGGGTCCCACCTCTGTGATTAAGTCCTCTACAAATGACAGACAGTGGCCGTAATGTTGAACATATAACACATGTATTTAATGCCATTTTATCAGCCTCTGCAAATTCTGCCAAATGAGTGTGAAAATGACCTGCCATAGCAATTCTGCTATAACAACATACACCAGTTTCACTTTAAATACGTTTTCTGTTATGTTTAATTGGGCCTGAATGTAGTCCTGGTTTTATGAGCTACCGCAGGGAACCTGTAAGTGGGGTGACTAAGGGGGATGCAGTGCCCCTTGATTTCAAAGCTCTTAATAGCATCTGCTAAAAATAACAGAACTGGGAATTTAGCTTTATCTCTATATGTTCAGAATATGAAGTTTACATTGTATTTTTTACAGTTCAAACTGTATTTTATAGTGAAGTGAACCTCCTCAACCTTCAACTGTCAATTAAAGCAGGACTTTCTGGCTGGTTCTGTAATCTGAAGTGGTCAATTAAATTCATTATCTTATTTTCTACCACTGTAATAATCTTCCTTCAGACAAATCACACAAATATTGGCATCACCATCTGAATAATAATAATAATAATAATAATAATAATAATAATAATAATAATAATAATAATAATAATAATAATAATAATAATAACAACAACAACACCTTATGGGTACAACTAGAGCCATATGTATACACCTAAAGCCATAGGAGGGCAAACTAAAGCCATAGGAGGACAACTGAAGCCATAGGAGGACAACTGAAGCCATAGAGGAAAAACTGAAGCCATAGAGGGACAACTGATGCCACAAAGGAAAAACTGAAACCATAGAGGGACAACTGAAGCCATAGTGAGACAACTGAAGTCATAGGAGGACAACTGAAGCCATAGAGGAAAAACTGAAGCCATAGGAGGGCAACTGAAGCCATAGAGGAAAAACTGAAGCTATAGAGGGACAACTGATGCCACAAAGGAAAACTGAAGCCATAGGGGGACAACTGAAACCATAGAGGGACAACTGAAACCATAGAGGGACAACTGAAGCCATAGGGGACAAATGAAGCCATAGGGGGGCAACTGAAGCCATAGGGGACAACTAAAGCCATAGGGGGACAACTGAAGCCATAGGGGGACAACTGAAGCCATAGAGGGACAAATGAAGCCATAGGGAGACAACTGAAGCCATAGAGGGACAACTGAAGCCATAGGGGAGCAACTGAAGCCATAGGGGAGCAACTGATGCCATAGGGGGACAACTGAAGCCATAGGGGACAACTGAAGCCTTAGCGGGACAAATTAAGCCATAGAGAGACAACTGAAGCCATAGGGGGACAACAGACACCATAGAGGGACAACTGAAGCCATAGTGGAGCAACTGATGCCATAGGGGGACAACTGAAGCCATAGAGAGACAATTGAAGCCATAGAGGGACAACTGAAGCCTTAGCGGGACAACTGAAGCAATAGAGGGACAACTGATGCAATAGGGGGACAAGTGAAGCCATAAGGGGACAACAGACGCCATAGAGGGACAACTGAAGTCATAGAGGGACAACTGAAGTCATAGGGGGACAACTGAAGCCATAGGAGGGCAATTGGAGCCATAGAGGGACAACTGAAGCCATAGGGGGACAACTGATGCCATAGAGGGGCAATTGGAGCCATAGAGGGACAACTGAAGCCTTAGCGGGACAACTGATGCCATATGGGGACAAGTGAAGCCATAAGGGGACAACAGACGCCATAGAGTGACAACTGAAGTCATAGGGGGACAACTGAAGCCATAGAGGGACAACTGAAGCCATAGAGGGACAATTCAAACCATAGGGGGACAACTGATGCCATAGGAGGGCAATTGGAGCCATAGAGGGGCAACTGAAGCCATAGCGGAGCAACTGAAGCCATAGAGGGACAACTGAAGCAATAGTGGGACAACTGAAGCCATAGGGGGACAACTGAAGCCATAGAGGGACAACTGAAGCCATAGGGGGACAACTGATGCCATAGGGGGACAACTGATGCCATAGAGGGACAACTAAAGCTATAGAGAGACAACTGATGCCATACGGGGACAACTGAAGCTATAGGGGAGCAACTGATTCCATAGGGGGACAACTGATGCCATAGAGGGACAACTGAAGCCATAGGGGGACAACTGAAGCCATAGAGGGACAACTGAAGCCATAGGGGGACAACTGATGCCATAGAGGGACAACTAAAGCTATAGAGAGACAACTGATGCCATACGGGGACAACTGAAGCTAAAGGGGAGCAAATGATGCCATAGGGGGACAACTGATGCCATAGAGGGACAACTGAAGCCATATGGGAACAACTGATGCCACAGAGGAAAAACTGAAGCCATGGGGGAACAACTGATGAGATAGGGGGACAACTGATGCCAAATAGGGACAACAGAAGCCATAATGGGACAATTGATGCCATAGAGGGACAACTGAAGCCAAGTGTGAGCTTGAGATTA